>JAIOKQ010000625.1:0-102220 GCA_020654165.1 Oryctes rhinoceros
TTTTCAATATTTAGTTTGTGGTCAACGTACTCGCTTGGCGTGGCGATATTTTAGCGCCGAAAGTTGATTATGAATAAGAGAATGTTAAGGCCTTCGTGTAATTCGATATCATAACTATGCAGTACATTTTCTTACATTAGCCATATACATCAGCTCCCGCATTTGGCAAATACAATCCGTTAGCCATTGCTGAAGTAGTTCTTTTGTTAATTTTCCAGATGTGGATATTGTTAAATGAACTTTACGCGGTCCAAACAAAGACTGTGATATACGCTGACTAAAATTATTGCTTTGCTCTTTGAGGACAATGAATAGAGGAGAGAATAGATTGTATTCAACGCTAGTTGTCTTTTCTTCCCCCTTTTCGAATATGTAACATTGTTGGTTTTTCGTTCTAGCTTCTTCTGGTATAAACATCTTTTCTCAGTTTCTATTGCTTCTATTGTGACCGTAGACGTGTTGCATAAAATGTGGTCTGTGAGGCTACAAAAATTCTCACTCCATTCTTTCCGTGTTTCCACTCTTTCGTTTTTTGCTTATATAATCTACTTCACTCAGTTAGTAGGACTAGTCGAGTTATCAGTCAATGAATGTATCAGCTGGCCGAATCACATCGACGTTTTGTGCGGCGAACTTGTTATGCTTCGCATAATTTTGCAGTTTCGATATTTCAAAGAGTGTCTGCTATTCTAACTTTTATTCTTGAATGACTTACATATGTAGTTATTCATTTTCATTATGGAATAAGCACTATTACGACTATTTTATTAAAAAAAAGCTATACGTGTGCTACGAGGGATTAGCTGAAGAAGTTTCTGTAAAGACGGCTGTAACTTTTTATAATTCATATATTTATGAAGTGCTATCTATTTTGTTTATAAATATTGCGATGAGTTTGCTATTAACACATCGCATTTACGCAACATAATAAATGTAAACTATTTACTAGTACCCAAACACTTTTCATAGATATTTGAACTTCGCAGGATCTAAGTTGTACAATAAGTTGCTACTAATAAAAAGTAAATAAATAATTAAGATTTTCCGAAATCACCTGTAGTCTTATTCTGCAAATTGCATCAATTGCTTTTCAATTAATGATTCCTTTAAAGGGAATATGCTTAATCGCTTACATATTTTACGTTTCGCTGTTCTATTTGTCTGTGACATATTTCGTTAGTTTTTGCTGTGTTATTATTATGATTAAATGTATGTTATTGTTATTATTACAATAAAATGGTTTGGTGGCCCAATAGTAGGAGGGCCACGAATCCATTCTCATGAGGCGAATGGACATGAGTCTATCTAATCGCTGCAAGAAAGGAATAATATGACCTGCCTTTGTCATTTCCATCACCATCCGCAGTTGGAGTACAGTTAACTGCGTCTTCCTTTTATGGTGAGAACAAGGCCATAGAACACTTACACTACTTACTACTACTTTGAACTACTTACACACTAAAAGACTCCTGAGGTTATGACAAGCTTGAAAAAGCTTATATAGTGTAAGATTGAAGTATGGAATATTTAAAAAAAGCGTACTCAGCCTGTCTTTTGTCTTTTATTTTGACATCATCCAAAATAATTTTAAATGGCAATATACATTTTTCGTAGTGGAATTCGATAGTGCTTTTTCTACCCTTTATGGTCATGCAAACAAATCATAAGGTTGCATAACTTTCAACTTGCATCAAGCTCAACATTTAATGTTGATATTATCATATTTAACAGAAGACGACTCTAAATTATCATTGTTAAAATACTACAACATAAAATTAGATTGGATGGCAGTATTATCCAAGATAACAAACCATTCAGACCATGAACGGAAAATAAATCGCTTGTTGATGTACCTTTCCTTTGTATTTTACAATCTTTGTAGCGTACTGATCAATAAAGATACTTTGGTAAAAGTATTAAATCTAACCACCCACCTGTTTCATAAAAGCATTCTGCCAATCTTTAACATTCTTGATATAATTATGGTAGTTTATTGTAGTAAACGATCATGGCTAATTTAACAATAACACAACGTATAGAAATTTTAATTTATCTTGGTTGTGGGAACCTCACAAGATCCCAGCAAGAAGTGTGCGATATGTTTAATGCTAGATATCCAGATTATTATTATTATTATTATATCCTTTTATTATGCAATCGACAGTTAGCAATATCAAAAAAAAAAAATATGGAGACGGGAGATGTTAAGAATATTCCAAAAGGCGGTCGTCCAGAAATAAGTGCAGGCAAAAAAATGGGCATTCTTTTACAACTGGAAGAAAATTCTCATTATTCTCGAGGGTTAGTAGCAGGTTTTACATAAGTACAGGTTGTTTTTATAAGTTTACAACACACTTAATGGAAAAGATATTGCCATTTAGGTTAGCGGCAGATAATGATGTCAGTAAGTTTGCAGTACTGAAGTTGTTGAAAAGGGGGAAATATCATCCGTTTAAGATCCAACTAGTTCAAGAGCTTATCGATGACGATCCCGACCGACGTTTACAATTCTGCCGGACAATGATGAAATTGCAGCATGGTAAGGAACCTTTTCATCGTCAAATCGTTTTTTTTCTGATGAAGCAACTTTCGGTATAAATGAGACAGTTAATCGGCAGTACTGGAGATATTGAAGTAGGGAAAATCCTCATTGGATCACACACTCAACATCCACAAAAAGTAAATGTATGGGCAGAAATAATACATACTAGAATTCTAGATCCTTATTTCTGTGAGAGAAATCTAAACGAAGATAGATATTAGAAGTTTCTCCAAAATTATCTAACTCCAGCACTGGCTATGCTTTACCCAAACGAAGACGATCCCGATATCCCAAATGATACTCTTTGGTATCAACACGATAGCTCACCTCCACATTATACGCTTCCTGTTCGTAATTCTGCACACTGTTTTTCCAGAAAGATGGATCGGCAGACGAGGACCGATAAAATGGCCAGCAAGATCCCCTGACTTGACACCTCTAGATTATTTTCTGTGAGGTAACTTAAAATCAAAAGTTTACCAGACAAAACCAGAAAAACTAGAGCAATTGAAGTAGCGCATTCAAGACGACATTCGCGCAATAGTACGAAATGTTATTAATAACGGCTTAGATGAATTTGTAAATAGACTATCTTACTGCGAAGACGGCAGTGGGTGGCATTATGGACATTTAATCTAAGAGCGTTAATTTTGTCATTTTGCGAATTTTGTTCTATTTTTATTTTTCAGTTCAGAATTTTTCGTTTATTAAGTTACAAATACGATAACATCAACAACATTAAATGTTCAGCTTGATTTTTCTCAGAATTTTTGTTATGCAACCTTAAGATTTATTTGCGTGATCATAAAGGGTAGAAAAAGCACTATCGGATTCCACTAAGAAAAATGTATATTATCATTTAACATTTTTTGGATGATGTCATAACTAAAAAACAAATGATAGTTGGAAGGTAAATCGCGCGTATTAATGTGTATTTCTAAAAAATAATCGCCATGTTTCAGCGTTTTCATAAAAACCGGCTGTTTTTTTTAATATTCCATACTTTAATCCCACATTTATATCTCCTTGGGCTTTTATCACACTTAAAAAAAGTAAATAAATTAAAAACCAATTCCGAAAGTTGATGTTCCACCGAAGAAATATAGCTTCGAGTAACTTCGAAATAATAAGACAGTCTGGAGGTTTTAATGTAACTTAAAATTGTGTCTACAATGAGGATTCGTCATAAAAAGAAATCGTTTTGAGAAATATCCATTCGCAAGTATAATCCTTCGAGCCGCGGAGGTGACACCCTGTATATATGAACAATTTCAATAATATGTATAGGGATTTCTAAGAGAGCACGTGTAGCACTTCATCAAATGCACTGTTGCCTATTCGCCGCACACTTGCCTGCAAACTCTAACAAAGAGTAAATTTCAATATGTTTACGATTTTCAATTCGGGACGTAGCTATCGATGAAAAAGCCGCTCTCTACGGTTAATTACTAATTTGTGAGTGTTGTGTGTGTGCACGTGAGGAGGAAATGTTTTAACATAGATACGTATATAGATATGTTCGCAGATATAATTATGAGACGCATTACGTATTGATAAAAAAGACGAAGGTTTACGAAGATACGAAGATATTGGGCAGTTATGAAAAAGATAAGAGAAACGTACAGTTAGTACACGGATAAATTCGTGCCAGTCTACGTTCATACAAATGTTATTATACGACGTTCTGTGCCTCTCTATGTACGAATACGGATAAGTAATTTTCGCGTTAAAGTTGAGTAATACCATGTCAACTTTATACAAAATGATATTCGCCAAGAAATTCAGCGAAAATGAAAACGGGGAAACTAAGCCCGAAGATGCTGAGGAAACCACGTCGGATTATAGTTTCCGCGTTGTCTTCAAGAAGAAGATGAAGAGAAAAAACAAGAAGGAGAAAGTAAGTTCACAGTTCGCTCTTTTCTAAATTCACGTTAAACTAGCTGCTATTAAGATATGTATTTTTAGTTAAAATAAAAAAAAATGGTGCAATTACTTTATAATGAAAATTAATTGTATACACTGTCGCGAAAGGAATATAATACTTACTATATTTCCATCTATACAGGATGAGTCGGTAGGAACGGATCAAGCTCCTAGAGTGTATTGCGCAAGTAAAAATAATCTAAGAAAACTCATCATGAATTAAGATGGTTTAACTAGCGTTCTTATAACTGGATGTATTAACTATGCAAAACGAAAACCCAAGCAGAATCGTCATTATAAGTTTTTTTTTCGATTATTACATATAACATATCCGCTAGCTGAAGCAATCCTTTCGAGGTTAAATGTTATGATATGTGTCAGTGTAATATGAAGGTGATTTCACGTTTATTTTCAAGTTTACAATTTCTTTTGTTAGAAAAATTCATCCACTTATCCAAATACGGTTTTTGTGATGGAAATGCTACAGCTAAAAAAATGTATTTGACAGAGTATTCAATGAACTATGCGGGGCTCGAAGTGCTTACGTAACATCTGAACTAGCTATTTGACAAGGTTTAGAAGAATTAGAAAATGTTCTAGACTTAGTAGAAGACGATGCAACGATGCAGTTCATGAAGTATCGGTACGTACTTGGGCGTTACAGAAAAAAGAGTAATAAATACGCTTCGGAGCAAGGTTTACATCCATACGAGGTTCAGTGTATATGTTCAGAAGGTGATGTTAAGCCTCCGCCCAATAATCGGAAGTATTTTTCATCACCAACAATTGTGTGGTGTGATATGGCTTATGGTTGAGCAATTGACTCATGCATTTTTAAGAATTGCCTCACAGAAAGGTACTATGGGAAATGAGTTACAAGTGCTACTAGCGAATATTCCTCTAACCATTAGAATGCAAACGTATATCGGTATTATGGCGCACCTGCACATTTCGCTTCTTCAAGCAACATTGGAATGATAGGTTTCCAAAACTTTGGATTGGTCACGGTGGTTCTATTAGTTGGCCTTCAAGATCTCCACATCTCACCTAATTAGCCTATTTGGTCCAAAAATGAAGATTATAGTATAGAAGGTAATAGTTGACTTCCGGGATGTATTAATTCAACGTATCAGAATTTCTATAGCCGATATTAAAGAAACATATGAAGCAAACAGAAGAGCAACAGGCGTACTACGTAAACAATGTAAGACATGTTTGGAGGTATTTTTAAACATTTATTGATAAAAAAAAAAAAACATCAATATATCAATTTTGTTTATCGAGTTTTTTTACGTTGTTCTCATGGGTATAATACATTCTTGATGTTTGATCTGTTCCTTCCGATTTACCCTGTACATTAAAAACATTCATTATAGTAGAACAGGGTATCAAAGAGGAAGCGGTAAAATCTAATGTTAAAGCTCTTATACACGTTTTTGGTTTCCCGAATAAATACACCGTCTATAAATGAAAATTCAGAGTTGACCTGTCACAGAGCCGTATTTTTCTAACCCTGGCGGACCTCTTTTTCACATCTGTCATGAGCCGTGACTTATTCACATTAAAGTGAAATGCGTCGTTGTTTAGGGGCTAGGTAGGTGTAAGTCTTTCCTAAAGAGGCACATTTATTGTTACGTTATAAAGGGTTTCCTTGGAAGTGCGTAAGTGAAGTTAGCTTGGGAGTCTGAAAGAATTAATTTGCGTTTAAAAATAAAACCTATTCTTAGTTGAAGCGCATCTGTAAAGGAATTCTACTGCATGTAAATTGAAAATATTTATTTATAAAATATGATAAGAAAATTGAAAGGATTCCTCCCAGCCCTAGAATTTTTATGGTACGGATATTTACATGCTATCACTGTTGTCATCCACAATGGATAGTTATCTCAGACAGAGTACACATTTGTTTCTTTAAATGCCGTTTACCTTGGCATAGTGAACATGTTGTTTATCTTCCTAACAAGACATCAATTGAGAGAGAGCGGTTACTATTACTCACCTTTTTCCTGACTGACGCCAACTTAAGATTACTTTATTTACAGTTCAATATTTGTAGTTTATACTATACACAAAAAGTTCAAGCTAACCAAATTTCAAACCATATTTATTACTAGAGCTCCCCAACCGCGCGGCGCACCATAGGCGTCGATAAGGAACATAAGTAAAGTACATAAAAACAAAAGAAATAAAGAATTTTAAAACGGTTACTTTTGTAATTAGCCGTATCCAATATAGTGGGTGTTAATGCACAAGGAAAATAGTATTAGTCAGCACACGAGAAGGTAGGCACATTAAAATTGTTACCGTAAGCGCAATCCGATTTCTCAAACATCTGAAGCATTAGGAATGTTTCCACAGTCGTTTCTTTCAAGGATGTTCGTCGTTCTGAAAAAATGTTTTTATATCTTGAAAATGAACGCCCGACGTCTAATGATGTAATGCACGCGTAATTAAAATAATCTTTGAATTTAGTCACCGGATCAGTAGAGTTACCTTCCCAAACTTGTCTTAACCTGCTAAAATTTGTATCTTTCTTCATAACACTTTCAAAATTTCTTGTAACGATATAATTTTTTTTTGTTATTTATACAGTGTAGGAGTGTATTAACGTCATCCAATATTTGTACTGACTCCGCCAGGGACAGTGCACTATTTTGTAATTTATTTATTGCCTCAAGTACTTCTCTATAATTGTTGTAAACGGTTTGTAAATCTGCTTCAACGGAAATATCTTGGAATTTATCCTGGCTTTCCTTAATAGCCGCAGATTCGTTGGGATTGAATTGTAAGACGACTGATTTTATTTGCCGGAAGTATTTAAAATAATAAAACGCTGCCTTCAGCCATGTCCCCCAACGCGTAAGAATCGGCTCTGGTGGTTCGGGAATACCGGGACACTGTTTATGAAATTCACTGGTACGTTTGGGAGATTTGAGAAACACTCGTTTCGTATTTGTTATTAATGCATTTACCTCAGAGCATGAAGTTTACAAGTAATATATAACATCATCCCATAATGTTCTTGAAGAGAACGACCTACACAGCGCATTGTCGCGGCACCATCGGTCATGAAAATTAATACTTGAGCAGTGGCAATTTCAAATGTTTGTAAAGTATCAACGACTACGCTCTCGACAGCGTCGGCAGTACACGATTTTAGTCTTTTACTAGCTAATAAAATTCCCTTTGTAGGTTGACGAGGTTCCAGTATACGTACAATCACATTCAAAATAGAATGTTTTTTACGGTCTGCCGTTTCGTCAATACATAACCGCAGTAGTTTATTTTTTATTGCAGATCTGATCCTGTTTTCAATTTCGGTACGTACACTTGGCACACATCTCCTTAAGCTTGTTTCCGACGGTAACTCAAAGTCTGGATTATATTCATTCCAAAATTCACGGAATGGTTTCTTCCTGAGTAAGGAAAACGGTAAATTACACGCAGTCAGCGTATAAAATAAATCAATTATAAATTGAGTTGCCTCAGTCGGTGATACACCCAGTTTTTTATTTTTGTGTTGCTGACTATTTACATGTCTTCTACAGCCGTATTTATCATTGCACATCAGAGGTATATTACAAATGTTACATATAATCTTACTTCCATTATATATTAAGTCAGGAAATTCTCCACAGAACTTTTTCACTTTGTCGGCCTGTGGGCGTTTCTTACTACGCGCGTCCGCCATACCGTCACAACCCGATCGCATACGGTAATAAACTACCGAAATGCGATGCGAGTTATTTGCTTATATATTACATTACATATCCCCCCGGCCACGCCCGGCGGTACGCCTTCTGACTTGCCACGCACTTTGGGGAGCTCTATTTATTACGGATAATATGAAAGAGAGGAGGAAGAAAACTTGATACCTTCTAGGATTCCTCAAAAATACGAACATTTACAACCGCGTGCAAAATTTTTAATTTAGGGACAACTTAATTAAGAATTCCTAAATTATTAAGGCTTACTTAACAGCCACTGCATCTTATTGTTAGTTAAGTGGAGAATAATAGCGGCAACCCTGTATCTAATGCGTCCGTTGAGACTAATTGACATTGCATTGCACATAATAGATAAAATCACCATTCCGAAAATGAAAATTGTGGATAATAAGCGTTATAAATGTAATCACATTTTTGTATCGCCGCTGTTTATGCATTCATACATGCTTTTACGGCGAAAGCATGTATGAATGCATGAATGAAGCATGTATGAAAGCATGCATGAAAGTCTCTATGGGACTAGAGGGCGCCAAGAAATGTTAACTTTGTCGTTTTGGAAGTTGTGATATTAACTGTTAGGCAACAGCGACAAAAGGTGGAGATGAAGGTACGCTTGAAGCCACTCTGATGACGCCGGGTAGGCAGAAACATGCCCGCGTGCTAGTGTACTTTTTTATCTCCTTTTGTTGCATTCGCCGTGAATTATTCCATCAATACTATGAGAGAGCTAAGCTATTTTAGCATTATATATTCGCATAAATTGCGCTTAAAATCTAAAATTTACTATGGAAAAGAAGCACAAGAATGGAGAAGCGCTTCATCAAATTTCCTAATTTCTTTGATAAAAATTTGTTACTTCTGCGGACGATTTGTTTATTCATAACATGCTTCCAGCATTTAAACGTGTCACTGAAGTCTAAGAAGAAGAAAGTCTTTTAACACATGTTTATAATTCAATCGGCTTTTGGTAGTGGACACAAATTGGTAAATGTTTTCTTGGCGAGGCCTGATGTGATTTTGACGTATTTTGGAGATATCCATTGTCTCGGTGATACGTTGTCCTCTTCAATTAACACTAAGGCTCTCTCATTGTTGTGATTCGCCAGTAATTCTTCTCCTACCTTGTCCAAAATTGTTATTTGAATTGCTGCAATCTCTAATAACGTGAAAGTCTTGCTTTTTGCATCAGCTGGACATTTGGCTCACTCAGAGCAATCAAAGGCCGCCCAATCAAAAAGTGAGCTTCGTTAACGATTATGTGATGGATTTGGAACTTAGGATCGGTGGATAATCTAAACGATCACCGACTCTAATTATGCCTTTCTTATCTAGATACGCATTGATCACAATTTACTCATTCTGCGTAAAGGTTTATCTAGATTCAAATTTTTTAAATCCTCTTAAAATCCTCATTAGATGACGTTTGTTAAGCAATTTTGATTAATGATAGAAACGCATCATTAACTTTCTTGACATTTAATCGATCTGTTATTGGTAATTCACATTTTCAGATTTCGATTCAAATAATTTGATTTGAATCTAAAGATTTAAGTGTAACAAAGTTTCAATATGTTTAAATTTGAAAATCTATTAAAAATTTCCTGGAATAGTAGCGACGAGAAAAAATTGATTTTCCGTTCTTAAATCTGGTAAATTCTCGAATTTACGATGTGTTTCACATCTTTTTAAAGTTCGAATGTGTACTTTTCGATCTATACGTAATTTTGATGAAGTTTCTACTTTGTCTGCCAAAAGATAACGGTAACATGGACTGCGCATTCTAAACGAGGAATTCCTTTTGTTAATGCTACCTAGGCGGAACATGAAAGACTGCATGTTTTTTTCAACTAGACTAAAAAGCATCTAAAAAGCAATGTAATTCTACATGGTATATTATTGTTAGCTTATTCAATGTTGATAGTTATCGCTGATGATAGTTAAAATATTGTAAATTTAATGCCATTGATAGGAATTTATTCCAAATCAATTTTTCCGACTATAAACTACTGTAACGTAATCTTTTTGATTACGTTACATTTTGATAACACCCGGACTAAGCAATTCCGAAGGATCAAATATTTTCGCGATGCAAGATAACATAACGTGTTGCTCATTTCGTACCGTAGTTAATATTAGACAATAATGTAACGAAATTGTTTCTAACCTCAATTTCACAAAGATTTAGTTATAAAATTGAAACGTGACGAGGATCTATGTCCGATTTTGTTTCAACCATACACGTTTACTAGAATTGTTAGCAATAGGACATATTTGTGCACCTTACTACTTTGTATTGCAATGCATTAGCCTATTATGTGTCCGACTGTATGCACTTCGTGGACAGCAACGTTTTGCGAAATGACCTACTCGCATACAATTGATAATCTTTTTTAAAATCTTTTTTTAGATCCTTATGTTTAATATGTTACATTTTTTGTGGCATCACATTAATACCTCGTGAAGTTTAACATGTTTAAAATAAACAAACAGTTACGTTCGTGATCATCTGTCTGGCGTTGTAAACTAACAATATTTGCCATTTGTTTTGTTAGTGATAGAATTGTCTTATATTTGTTTGGATAACGATGTTTTTTTGTTTTCTTATTATTTTTTTTAAGAATCATATTTGCATTTTATTGTGGTCATTCTAATTTGGATTATTGTTAATTTCATACAATAAAACTAATAAATGAATAGAATTAATTTGCCTTCACGTAACTTCCAAGAGTATCTGCTGTGCCAGATTCTTAGATATATGAAATGCCGACTTTTTATTTTTTATTTTACAATTAATAATATAAAAAGAAGTTATGTAATATTTTCTATTTAACCCCTAACTAATTAAGTCTAGATAATCGAATGTTTATGTTTATATTCCTGCAATGAATTTAATTGAATGAAATTGCAATGAGTTTAACAGAATTTTGAAACATATGGATTATTTAACTCTGAAATGCCGTCAAGCCACACTAAACTATTGCTGCGTAAGCGGGCATCAAATATGTACATCTTAAGAATTAAATCGATATTTGTACCTATACTTGCTAAATGCTACTAAGGATCTACCGAAGCAATAATTGCATAAATTACGAAAAAAAGAGACGAAGTAGATGTGAAGTAGATATAGGTTGCACGTAGATAACGCTTTATTTACTTTTATTGCCTGACTAAGTAGATTATATTTTTATCACGAGTTCGATTTCCGAGATAGTGTACCAAGCAAACGGTACGTAATAGAATTTTTAACGCGCGCCCATTGAAAGTTACATGGCTATAATTGTATGGGTATGAAGAATGTTCTCCAGCGAATTCGACTGGGTGTCTGACGAAACAAGACCAGTGTAGTAAATGCTGCAATGATTCGCGAAAGCCACCGGATTTCGCAAAAAGTAATTATGCGGCTATTAGGCGTTAGCCAGGACAGAGTCCCTAGTACAGAGTTTAGATGTTAAATTACAGAAAAATTTACGCCAGAATCTTGGGTTCGCCATTGTGATCTCGAAAACAAACGACAATCGGTGAAAGTTGAAGAGGGTATTGAAAAGTTAGCAATTTTTTCATCGGACATCGGACAAGTTCGGGCTACTGTTTGCAAATGGATTAATAGTAAACAAGAAAATTGTTTTTATGGACGGAATGAAAAAAATTGGAAAAATGTGCTGTTCTAAATGGAAGAATGTGCATGTTAGTAATACAATAAATTCATTCATTTTGTGACTGCTTTTATTATTTTGTCTTTTTTTATTACTTTATAGAGATGGAGACCCTATATATCAATTTGCTTTCATATACATATTTTAATAAAAATAAAACTTTAAAAGATAAAATGAAGTTACGTTCATTTAAGTGCCATTTGAGTACATGAGTAAGAGCGATCCTGTTTTTGGCTCATTTCCAATTCTTCAGCGACATATTAGCTTCTTCCTGTTTCTGGCGACTTTATTAGCTAAAGTTATATCTAGCTAACGATAATTCCGAAAGAATGGCAATATTACTTGTCTTTGCTGCATCTTCTTCATGTCGTAGAGGTTCGTTTTTAATGCAACATTTTCTCCAAGCAGGTATAAAGAATAAAATATTAAATTAAATATCAGCCTATTCCACGTTGAACAGTTGTCGACTCTTGTTAATGTAAAAAATCGTATCGTAAAAGTATATCGCGAATTCACAAGCACTAAAGAAAGGAAATATAGTTGATTGAAATTTGTAAGAATATCAAGTGTTGTCTGTTGTAATCATAATCATCCACCGTAATTGATCGATACCTATTGTCTTTGCAATAATTATGATTTTTTTTACAAAAACTCCTTTGTTTCTTTAATGGTCGACCATTATTCAAAGTTTATTTAATTTTTCAACAAAATTTTTTAAATCAACTATATTCTTCAAAAATACCTTCCATGTAATTGTGAAGCTTGATTTGTGACATTTTAGTTTGTCAAAATGGAACGGGTGGTATGTTTATCTATTGGATGGAAAAGCTCTGGCGTTGCGATAAATACTATAATCCTTTGTTTCGCTAAAGACATTCTTTAAGTAAACATCATTTTCTTAGACTCATTGTCCAGCAAGTTTGCAAACACATAAATGTTGATTAGAGTTCGGTATAAAACAGATTTATTTAATTTTTATCACACAAGTTCTTTTAGTCCTATAAAATATGATAAACATTCACTGAAAGTTGTTTAAAAAATTTTGCAATTTAGCTAAAGAGAAATGGTTTTATAAACCTGGATCCATTTCTTAAGGCAATGCGTAGTAACGTAAATAGCATGAATTAAGCATGCGGCTTAATACTTGCGGCCTTTCACGACACAGAACGGTTTGTCCCGTAAAAAAGCAAACATTTTCACTTAATACTACCGCCTGCTATGTTTAGGGCATACGCAATACGCCGTTGTCTCATTTACGTTATTGTTGTTTAGAAAACTCATAGAGACCAAAAATTTTAAGTCGTTCTTTTCTGCTTCAACAATATCAGCAACTCGTCAAATTTTTAGATATTCGCTGCGTAGGATCTCAGATATTGCGGGTCGCATGTCCCGACGAGATACCTTGCATAATTTCTCTTGCGTGGAAGGCATCGTTGGTGCCTGGAGAATTTGTAGTTGTTAGTAAACTATGTGTGCATTATGCTATCAGATTACATCAAAACTACATTTATTGGAGCTTCATTTAGAACAGTCCCTTAATGTCGGTTATAAATGAAACTAATTGTAAAACCGATATTATGGTACAGTCATCCCTTGTTGACAAAACTTAACATTAGGCCATTATTTCCAACTTAGAGTTGGTAAATTCATATCTCATTTCGTAGAAACTATGTATAATGCTTCGAATCCTTGGACTTTCCCATAGGATGATGAAATATTTACACTTATTCTAATTGTTTGTATTATTTTGCAATCATTTTGGCATTTTCTTTTAAATTACGAACAATTCATTATGGTGTATGTTAGTGAATTCCGAATATACGACAAATGTTTTTTAATAATAATAATAGTAAGCATTTATTGATAAATTACAAAAAGGTGATAAAATCTTAAAAAGATTACGCCCTCTCTGCAACTTAATTCAATAATAAGATAATAAAAGGATAATTGTTCCGTTCTTAGTTTGAAGAACAATGTCGCTAGTCGTCTGCTCCAGTGTATCTTTCTTGCGAGGCGAAAGTACTAATTGATTATATGTAATTCTTATGTGTTTACTCGGTTAATCAGTTGCTCCTAAAATTAAACACAGTATTCTTGACAAAAAATTAAATAAATATGGTACTCTTTACAGCAGCAACAGCAGCGATCGGGCTTCCGATGAAGTTTGGATAATTTGTACCTATATGTACGTTACCGGCGGTGACTGGCGGAGATTCCTTGCCTAGCGCTCTATCGGATACGTGCATTACACTAGATTCAACAAACAGATATAACAAGTGACTATTAAATACACTCCGCCAAAAAAGTATCGCATAAACTAAAAAAGGGCATTTATAAACCAAGATATTTTTATACGTTCACAAAAAGTTTGCCTCGTGTATGTGAACTATAAAAACACTAACAAAATCATGGAACATAGCTTTTTTACTTTTTTTTTTCTAAAAGAACACATTTAGAAAAATGCATATGTGTAAGGTTTGTTCAGTTGTTTATCGAAAGTCCTCCTATACGGACAAATTTTAAAGTGCGAAGTCAGAGTTCTGTACCACCGCATTTTAAAACTAAAATGAGCAATTTAACTTCAGAACAAGTGATGCTATAGTTGCTTTAATCGAAGATGGACGATCTCAAGCATACGTTGCTAATTTGATGAACATGAATCAGTCAAGTGTTTCTAGAGCCGTAGCCAGATATAGGGAATCAGGCAATTACAGTAGAAGACCTGTACCAGGTCGTACAAGATGTTCTACTCGCCAAGATGACCGCTATTTAGTACTACAAGCATTGCGTCGAAGACATGCAACTGCGAGACAATTGCAGAACGACTTGGCTAGAGTCAGAAATACTCGTGTGAGTACTCAAACTATTTGGAATAGGTTACGACAGAGTGGATTAAGAGCTAGAGTAGCTGTAACAGCCCCTCGTCTCACTAGGAACCACCGAGTGGCTCGCTTAAGGTTTGCCAGAGAAAATGTAAATTGGAACATTAATGACTGGGCCAATATACTCTTCACAGATGAGTCAAGATTTGGTCTTTCCACCTCAGACAGGCGTATCTCAGTGTACAGACGAGACGGTGAGCGCTATTCGCAGTGTAATATCAGACCTAGACCTAATTTCGCTGGTGGCTCTATTATGGTTTGGGGAGGCATCTGTTTAAAAGGTCGTATAGAGTTAGTACCAGTAGACAGAGGTACACTGACTGCCCACAGGTATATAACGGACATTTTAGAAGAACATGTAGTAGCATATGCGCCAATTATAGGAAACGAATTCATGTTAATGCACGACCGCATGTTGCAATAATCGTCCAGGAATACCTTAACGATGTTAGTATTCCAGTTTTAGATTGGCCTGCGGTAAGTCCGGACATGAACCCTATCGAGCACGTGTGGGACCTCCTTCACAGACGGATACGAACCCAAAATGTTGCCCCAGCGGACCTGCATGGAGTGGGAGAATTTGGATCAGGCTTATATACGGAGGTTAATCGAATCTCTGCCAAACCGTATGCGAGCGATCATAAGAGCTAGAGGTGGCAATACTCAGTATTAAAAGTTACTGTTATGACATTTTTCTTTCCAAAATTATAAGTTCTTGTTTTAATAAAAATCTCAAGTATGAGTTCTTGTTTTTATTTGGCCTGTATTTTATTTAAACAATCATAGAAATTATATCTTAGAGCGCATTAAAGTATATTTACAACTTTATGCTACAAACAAAGATTATGCGATACTTTTATGATTCAAAACTAAATTATGCGATACTTTTTTGGCGAAGTGTATATTTTTTAATTGAAACATTGGCGAGTTTCATAGTTTTACATATTTTATAAGAAATTAAACGTGTTTTTACATTGAATGTGTATACGTCAAAGTTTAAATAATGTTGTATACGAATTATACGAATGTATACAAAACAAAACAAATCGAACATTCAATTTATCCTAAAATAGACATAAACAAGATATTACTTTTCCGAATAAATAAAAACATTTAAAGTTAAAAAAAAATCAAACTTAATAATAAATAAGTTAACCAACAAGACTAACAATACAACATGCATGTTTATCTAGATGCTTATAGAGATTAGTAACAATAAATGAAACAATTGCAAAGTTAACAAATTTAATAAATGTACACACCACCACTTAAGTATATGTATATGTACCAAAACAGGTATAGTGTACTTTTGCGACCATTGTCTTTCAAAAAAATTGTCGTAAATCTTTCACTGCTTTGCCCAATATCGGTTTAATCCGTGTCCTCAGTATAGGAACCATCGAAGAGTTCCAGAATAATGCAGGATGGTATGAAAAGGTTGGGTTAAAGATATCAAGTCGAAGTCTCTAAAATCTAAATCTAAATTAGTTGTCGATATCGAAGATGTATGATGGCACAAAAGCAAACTTGGAATAAGCAATAAACCTGTACGAAGGTGAGCCTTGTGTACTTGTATATTGTCCTTATTGTTGTCACGTGCCGGTCGTCTAAGTATATTTCATAAAAAAAAGCTGCTGCTAATTCCGAAAGAACACATATTTATCTTATCGTAGAGATAAGTAGGTGTTCTTTCGGAAATAATAGCAGCTTTTGGGAGATGCCTCGCTTACATGCCATACATATACCTAATATAAGAATTCTGCACTTTTCGTATCCTCAGTTCACCATGCTTAGTGAAGCAAAGGGAGTAAATATAGCTACTAACATAATTGAAGTGCGGAAAGATTAGAGACCTACATAATTACCTGCTCCAAATTATGTCTGTGTATATAATTAGATTTTAGGGTAATTATGGATATTTGGATGAGCAGGGATGTGTTTTGGTGAAATTTTCATTTTTTTTACCTCGATGTTCAGCCCTGCCTTAACGTAACTTTCAGCTTTTCTAGGGCCAAACATTAGTTGCTACTTGCAGGAGTTAACTTATAAATGAAATCAAAGCGATCATCTGAGCTTGGACGACGTCAGAGGCGGGTAATCTGCGTATTGTCAGTATATAGGTCACAACTGCAAAATTGGAGAATTCTGGGCATACAAGTAGTGTACAAAGAATGCCAGAGTGTATTCAACACTGCCCCTTGCAGGGCGTCGCGAGCGATAAAACAATTACTAACATGGTTAATATACGCAAGCAGCTGTTGCTCCACTAGCTATCAAAAGCTGGTAGTAAACTGATGGGTCTAAGTTCTATCATTGTTGTTGCATTCTGTGTTTTAGCTGTCGCAATATTTGACAGTCTCGTAGCAAGAGTAATCGCCATGAGTGCTTCTATTACAACTAAACTCAAAATTAACTGGAATTAAGTAGGAATAGCATAGAAATTATGTATAATTTAGTGTGTGCATTTCAAAACGGGCTATTTCAAGTTAAAATGAATTTTATTCAAATTAGGTATACAGCAATTTAACGTAAATAGAGATGTATTTGATAAATTACGAATAAATTAGCAATTAAGTTTGTATTAGTCAATTAGTGATTTTTTTTAAATTTATAGGTACTTCGGTGGATTAGTACTAATTATAATTGTCCATTTCAAACCACTACAATTCCCAAAATTAATATTGTTACAAAACATTCCTCGTTTTCGCAAATTATATTTTAAAGAGTCTGTCAAATTAATTCCAAAAGCGCTCAATTTACGTAATATTTCTCGTTTTGATGGGTAACGCTCATCCAGCGACAATACAATTTATGCAATTAAATCAGTACGTACGCAGTATAATTGCCCAAGTAATCTCCATAAATTATAATCATTGCAGAATACAAAATATCACGTTGTATAATCGGGGATTTGGTGAAAACCGAATTACGTTTGAACAATATTTTAACATTTGGACTTGGAATATGTTTGAAGTAGAAATAACCATTCCAGGCGATGAAATATTGTAAATATGTTTCGGAATATAAAAACACGTACATTTCGCAATACTTAAATTTTGTCTTGAATATACTGCACATTTCACGAATCTCGTTTATTAAATGGATTTAATCCTTCGAGTTTGTCCTCAGGTGCTCCACAGAGCTTCAATTTGCGCCCATTCTTATTCAATCTCCACGTGAATGACTTACTTGCCTATTTACGCTGCTGCCCCATTCTAGCCTACACGTATGATTTAGCAATTTTTATGCCTATTCTTGAATGACATAGCAACAATCTAACCTAATACAATCGTAAATTGATTTATCATCATCGTCATTATTATTGTCATTCGCAAGGATTTCATTCCATTTCCTTCCATTAATAATGAAGTACTTCTAAGAGTTAACGAAATCCGTGATTTTAAAGTTATTTTTGATAGTTGCGTATTAACCACCTCAGCATTTTTGCATCGAATTTCTAAGCTTCGTAATGTACAACTGCAAATACTTCAAAAAGATACCCCTCTTCAAAACCTCAAGCTATTTTATACTTTTGTTGTAAATTCGAGTTGTTTCGCCTATTTGCCTAAGCAGTACCTACATCTACGAGCTACTGCAAATTGAAGAGATTCAGCGGAGATTTCTTAAATTCTTGAAAGTTGATGCGGAATATCGATTTTCTCCTAGTTTGAAGAACAATGCCGTTAGTCGTCTGCTTCGGTGTATCTTTCTTGTGAGGCCAAAGACCAATTACTTATATGTAACTCTTATATGTTAACGTTAAAGTTTCTTCGGCTTCTTGTTGAAAACGAACAAGATGCACGGTGTACGTGGAAATTGGTGCATAGCGTTACTGATTGTCACGAATTCTTCAGCGACATATTAGCTTCTTCCTGTTTCTGGGCGACTTTATTAGCTAAAGTGATATCTAGCTAACGATAATTCCGAAAGAGTGGCAATATTACTTGTCTTTGCTGCATCTTCTTCATGTCGTAGAGGTTCGTTTTTAATGCAACATTTTCTACAAGCAGGTATAAAGAATAAAATATTAAATTAAATATCAGCCTATTCCACGTTGAACAGTTGTCGACTCTTGTTAATGTAAAAAATCGTATGGTAAAAGTATATCGCGAATTCACAAGCACTAAAGAAAGGAAATATAGTTGATTGAAATTTGTAAGAATATCAAGTGTTATTGTAATCATCTGCCGTAATTGATCAATACCTATTGTCTTTGCAATAGTTATGATAATTTTTTTTACAAAATTCCTTTGTTTCTTTAATGGTCGACCATTTAAGTTATTCAAAGTTTATTTAATTTTTCAACAAACATTTTTAAATCAACTAGATTCTTCAAAAATATCTTCCATGTAATTGTGAAGCTTGATTTATGACATTTTAATTTGTTAAAATGGAACGGATGGTATGTTTATCTAGATTGGACGGAAAAGCTCTGGCGCTACGATAAATACTATAAACCTTTGTTTCGCTAAAGACATTCTTTAAGTAAACATCATTTTCTTAGATGCATTGTCCAGCAAGTTTACAAGCACATAAATGTTGACTAGAGTTCAGTATAAAACAAATTTATTTAATTTTATCACACATTAACTTCTTTCGGTTCTAGAAAATATGGTAAACACTCACTTGTTTAAAACATTTTGCAATTTAGCTAAAGAGAAATGTTTTTATAAACCTGGATCCATTTCTTAAGGCAATGCGTAGTAACGTAAATAGCATGAATTAAACATGACAATGACTTAATAATCATTTTGCACATACTTGCCCTTCACGACAGAAATCCGTGATTTTGGAGTTATTTTTGATAGTTGCACATTAACCACCTCAGCATTTTTGCATCGAATTTCTAAGCTTCGTAATGCATAACTGCAAATACTTCAAAAAGATACCCCTCTTTAAAACCTCAAGCTATTTTATACTTTTGTTGTAAATTCGAGTTGTTTCGGCTATTTGCCTAAGCAGTACCTACATCTACGAGCTACTGCAAATTGAAGAGATTCAGCGGAGATTTCTTAAATTCTTGAAAGTTGATGCGGAATATCGATTTTCTCCTAGTTTGAAGAACAATGCCGTTAGTCGTCTGCTTCGGTGTATCTTTCTTGTGAGGCCAAAGACCAATTACTTATATGTAACTCTTATATGTTAACGTTAAAGTTTCTTCGGCTTCTTGTTGAAAACGAACAAGATGCACGGTGTACGTGGAAATTGGTGCATAGCGTTACTGATTGTCACGAATTCTTCAGCGATATATTAGCTTCTTCCTGTTTCTGGGCGACTTTATTAGCTAAAGTGATATCTAGCTAACGATAATTCCGAAAGAGTGGCAATATTACTTGTCTTTGCTGCATCTTCTTCATGTCGTAGAGGTTCGTTTTTAATGCAACATTTTCTACAAGCAGGTATAAAGAATAAAATATTAAATTAAATATCAGCCTATTCCACGTTGAACAGTTGTCGACTCTTGTTAATGTAAAAAATCGTATGGTAAAAGTATATCGCGAATTCACAAGCACTAAAGAAAGGAAATATAGTTGATTGAAATTTGTAAGAATATCAAGTGTTATTGTAATCATCTGCCGTAATTGATCAATACCTATTGTCTTTGCAATAGTTATGATAATTTTTTTACAAAATTCCTTTGTTTCTTTAATGGTCGACCATTTAAGTTATTCAAAGTTTATTTAATTTTTCAACAAACATTTTTAAATCAACTAGATTCTTCAAAAATATCTTCCATGTAATTGTGAAGCTTGATTTATGACATTTTAATTTGTTAAAATGGAACGGATGGTATGTTTATCTAGATTGGACGGAAAAGCTCTGGCGCTACGATAAATACTATAAACCTTTGTTTCGCTAAAGACATTCTTTAAGTAAACATCATTTTCTTAGATGCATTGTCCAGCAAGTTTACAAGCACATAAATGTTGACTAGAGTTCAGTATAAAACAAATTTATTTAATTTTATCACACATTAACTTCTTTCGGTTCTAGAAAATATGGTAAACACTCACTTGTTTAAAACATTTTGCAATTTAGCTAAAGAGAAATGTTTTTATAAACCTGGATCCATTTCTTAAGGCAATGCGTAGTAACGTAAATAGCATGAATTAAACATGACAATGACTTAATAATCATTTTGCACATACTTGCCCTTCACGACAGAAATCCGTGATTTTGGAGTTATTTTTGATAGTTGCACATTAACCACCTCAGCATTTTTGCATCGAATTTCTAAGCTTCGTAATGCATAACTGCAAATACTTCAAAAAGATACCCCTCTTTAAAACCTCAAGCTATTTTATACTTTTGTTGTAAATTCGAGTTGTTTCGGCTATTTGCCTAAGCAGTACCTACATCTACGAGCTACTGCAAATTGAAGAGATTCAGCGGAGATTTTTTAAATTCTTGAAAGTTGATGCGGAATATCGATTTTCTCCTAGTTTGAAGAACAATGCCGTTAATCGTCTGCTTCGGTGTATCTTTCTTGTGAGGCCAAAGACCAATTACTTATATGTAACTCTTATATGTTAACGTTAAAGTTTCTTCGGCTTCTTGTTGAAAACGAACAAGATGCACGGTGTACGTGGAAATTGGTGCATAGCGTTACTGATTGTCACGAATTCTTCAGCGACATATTAGCTTCTTCCTGTTTCTGGGCGACTTTATTAGCTAAAGTGATATCTAGCTAACGATAATTCCGAAAGAGTGGCAATATTACTTGTCTTTGCTGCATCTTCTTCATGTCGTAGAGGTTCGTTTTTAATGCAACATTTTCTACAAGCAGGTATAAAGAATAAAATATTAAATTAAATATCAGCCTATTCCACGTTGAACAGTTGTCGACTCTTGTTAATGTCAAAAATCGTATCGTGAAAGTATATCGCGAATTCACAAGCACTAAAGAAAAGAAATATAGTTGATTGAAGTTTGTAAGAATATCAAGTGTTATTGTAATCATCCGCCGTAATTGATCGATACCTATTGTCTTTGCAATAGTTATGATAATTTTTTTTACAAAATTCCTTTGTTTCTTTAATGGTCGACCATTTAAGTTATTCAAAGTTTATTTAATTTTTCAACAAACATTTTTAAATCAACTAGATTCTTCAAAAATATCTTCTATGTAATTGTGAAGCTTGATTTATGACATTTTAATTTGTTAAAATGGAACGGATGGTATGTTTATCTAGATTGGACGGAAAAGCTCTGGCGCTACGATAAATACTATAAACCTTTGTTTCGCTAAAGACATTCTTTAAGTAAACATCATTTTCTTAGATGCATTGTCCAGCAAGTTTACAAGCACATAAATGTTGACTAGAGTTCAGTATAAAACAAATTTATTTAATTTTATCACATATTAACTTCTTTCGGTTCTAGAAAATATGGTAAACACTCACTTGTTTAAAACATTTTGCAATTTAGCTAAAGAGAAATGTTTTTATAAACCTGGATCCATTTCTTAAGGCAATGCGTAGTAACGTAAATAGCATGAATTAAGCATGACAATGACTTAATAATCATTTTGCACATACTTGCCCTTCACGACAGAAATCCGTGATTTTGGAGTTATTTTTGATAGTTGCACATTAACCACCTCAGCATTTTTGCATCGAATTTCTAAGCTTCGGAATGCATAACTGCAAATACTTCAAAAAGATACCCCTCTTTAAAACCTCAAGCTATTTTATACTTTTGTTGTAAATTCGAGTTGTTTCGGCTATTTGCCTAAGCAGTACCTACATCTACGAGCTACTGCAAATTGAAGAGATTCAGCGGAGATTTTTTAAATTCTTGAAAGTTGATGCGGAATATCGATTTTCTCCTAGTTTGAAGAACAATGCCGTTAGTCGTCTGGTGTATCTTTCTTGTGAAGCGAAGGAACCAATTACTTATATGTAACTCTTATATGTTAACGTTAAAGTTTCTTCGGCTTCTTGTTGAAAACGAACAAGATGCACGGTGTACGTGGAAATTGGTGTATAGCGTTACTGATTGTCACGAATCGCTTTCTTCCTTACATTTTCTAATTCCTCGCAGTTCGTCGGGTTCTTCTCCTACTTTCTCCCTTCCCATAACTCCAACAAGTTTGTTATCCTTTTCCCTACTTCCCCTACGCCGCGTGTATTTTTTAGTAAAATTAGTAATTTTTGAGTTTATGTTGTTTTTTATTTTTTTGTTCAATTGTTTTCTATTGTACGTACGAGTTTTTCTTTTGTATATTGTTGTCCTGTAACTAGAAGCCATTGGGCAATAGAAACTGTTCCTATTATTATTATTATTGCTGTTATTACTAACATCACTAAACAGGCATAAATTACTATTAGAAATTGATATTAGGGACTAATTGTACAAAAACGTTCACCGTTGAACGGCGAACGTCAATAATTCAACACAGCGCTTGCGTTGTACAAAAGTAAATCGTGGTTGAATATTCACCTAACATCGATTTACTATCAGTTAAAGTTACCATTTATGGCTGCTTGAATGATTGATTTTATTGAAAATCAAATAGTATTTGGCGTGAACATTACTTTTCCCTTACGGACGTTTACCAGTGATATAATTCGCACGGGAAACCATTAATATGTAATGCTACTCACGTCTTAACGATCAGATAGTATTACCAATTCCTTTTTCATGAACCTGCGCTAAATTTCGTTCATGCAACGTTCTTCTGGCTGAATTGAATAAAATTTAACTACTTTCGTGAAACCGGCCGTATTTCTTCGATCTTTTACTTTGTATAATATTGCGTTGTTCTACACTGGAACTATTGCAGAAAATAGGAAAAAATACGTCATTTTTTTTCTTTTTCAAGATTTCTTACTCGACTTGTGAACTGTGGAATGTGAAGGTGTGAGCATTTAAAATCCTTGTTATATTTTTGTATTTTCTTTTCGATACCCCTTCTTTTGCTTTACTAATGCCTATTAAACAACTGCTAAACTACCGTATGTTTGAGTTTGAAAAAAACGATGCGTCAATGCATAGAGTGTATTGAATGTAAATGATGGGTGTTGAAAAAACCACGATGCCGTTACAAATGTTTTCGATATCCAAAAATTGGATTCCAATTTCTTTGAATTTCTCTAGCAACAATCTCCAAATAGTTGGTAATGCGATGGAGTTTCCTTATTTCTTTATTTATTGAAGAATCCAGATCGTCGTTAATATCACTCATATCATCGTCGTTAATATCACTCATATCATCATCGTTAATACTTATGTTTGTGGAATTCAATTCTCTAAATTCTTCAGAGATGAAAATTCATTAAGAGCGCCCTTTTATTACCATACATTGTTTTAAAGCAGCAATCGATTAGTGACGACATCTGGTATAGGCAATGTCAAATCAGATATTGCATAGATTCGGTAATGATTAGGTTAAGTAACTTGAGTAGTGTTTTTTCCCATCACCATGTTCTATCCGTGTTCGCTTCTCAGCAAACTTGTGTAATTGTGAACTACGCTGAACATTAAGTCAGCACTTAAAACGCATAATTCTTTAGAATTCAGGTTGCATTTTACAGTATTTTAATTTTGTAAACCAATTTTTGTCTTTAATACGTGGGTATAGGATATGTCGCATTTGGTGCAGTTAAATGATTAACGATAGAGGGCCTTGCTAATTTGCAAACATTTACGAACACCGTGGATGATGTAATTTATGATACCGCTGATTTCGAAAATTAATTACAAGTACTAATTTTGAGGTTGTGAATAGCGAACGTATATGCTCTGAAAGAAACATTTACTGGTAAACGGGTACCATGAACACACTCGGTTAACATTCATATTTTATGCGGCACACAATTGAGCGAAATTAAATTAATGAGAGAGAAATTCATCGCGTTTCGCTAAAGGAGTCAAACGTCAAAGAGGGAAATTGTACGTCCTTCAAAACACAAAGAAAAGAAATCTCTAACCCTCGGCAGTTCTTCAGATACAAAACGTGCCCCTTTCAGATTTTTAAATTAAGGCAAAATAATGACATACAATTCGTATTCGTGTCGTACCGTTGGCAATAAGGACGTCTTTATTGATTCTTTCCTCCCCGAAACTAATAACTTTTCTTTATATTCTAGCCGAAGGCGCGAAGTTGGATAGAGGCGACGTTCAACAAACGGGTGTGCTGCAAGTTTGTTCCGAATCCGAAAGATGAGTCCAGGTACGCATATAAACATTCATAAGTGTAGCTTCTTTGTCCTTTTTTTAATTCAAGCTTCATAGCGATAATTTACATCGCGTAAAAGGCTATATTAATATTAAGTTATGATGCATTTCTTCCGTTAAGATTAACGTGGTACACGTAGGTTTTTTCGTAGTAATGTACTATGTGTCCTAGAAATCCCGAACGCGAATTAAGTTGGCAATCCGGATTTTATTTATCTACAGTTGGTGAAATCCAGTGGCGTGGTACAAAACCACGACAAGATCATATTGTTCTGAATAATGACAAGCAATAAATCAGAATGAGGTTATATTTTTACAGACTTGTTATTAAAAACACTATGTGACTCTCTTGACCGAAAATGACAACTGACAGCACAATTAATCTGTTTTGTCTGACAATTACAGACAATTTATTTACACGTCTATGTACTCAGCTCAAGCAGCAGTGTTATCACCAAAAGTTCATATATTTGTAGGGATGCCAACTTAATTCGCGTTCGGGATTTCTAGGACACATAGTATTAGAGAAACCGTCAAAAAGTACTGTGTCCTAGAAATCCCGAACGCGAATTAAGTTGGTAATCCGGATTTTATTTATCTACAGTTGGTGAAATCCAGTGGCGTGGTACAAAACCACGACAAGATCATATTGTTCTGAATAATGACAAGCAATAAATCAGAATGAGGTTATATTTTTACAGACTTGTTATTAAAAACACTATTATTCAATGAAAATAACACTGATGAGTAGAAAATACGTTTATTTATAAAAACTGTTGAAAATGTTCTCCATTTGCTTCTAAACACAATGCTATTCTTCGCTTCATGTTTTTAAATACATGGCCGAGCTGTTGTGTTATATTTTGAATTTCTTGCCTAATTGCTTCTTGAAGTTCGTTCAAATTATGCAATCGGTTTTTATAGACATGATTCTTCAGCTGTCCAAAAAGAAAATAATCTGGTGGTGTTAAATCTGGACTCCTCTGTGGCCACAAGCCTTGGCCTATAATACGATTTCCATAAAATTGTTGCAAATAATCTATGGTGGTCTGTGCAGTATGAGCAGTGGCTCCGTCTTGTTGGAAATAGCCCCTTGTTATTTCATCATCATGCAGCTGATTAATAAATTCTGCCAATATGTCAGTTTGATATCGTTCTGCATTAATTGTATCGTTAAAGAATATTGGCCCTATTATTCTTCTTCTTGATATCGCAATCCAAATTCCAACTTTTAATGGATGCAACTCTTTTTCAACAAAAGTGTGAGGGTTTTCCGTAGCCCACGTTCGGTAATTCTGGCTATTTACCTAACCAGATAAATAGAACCATCCTTCATCAGTGAAGAAGGTTAGATCCAGCAAATCATTATTATTAAGGTGCTCGTTGAACCATTGACAGTACAGTATACGTTGTTCATAATCACGAGGGTACAATTGCTGCACAACTGACACTCGATAGGGATACATATGTAAATTTTTATGCAGAGCTTTTGCGCAACTACTTTTACTTACACCTGACTGTGCAGAGAGCCTTCGCAGTGATTTCTTGGGGCTTTGATTCATTCTATAGTTAACATTTTCATTAGGAAACGCTTCCACAAACTGATCGAAGCAAGACTGTAAACTGTACGACCAAGTTCCATCCTGGTTGCGAGTTGCACTTCGAAAGTGGGCCATAAGAATGTATGCGTCTAGCTCAGACGTAAACATCTTGGCTTTCCGGTTAATACTGAAAACAGGTTAAAATAGTGATTATTAAAATACAAGTTGAAAAAGAGAATTAATGAGCTCTGAAAAGAAGATAAGACAAAATCAAACCAAATAATTTGTACAAGACCGAAAATGACAACTGACAGCACAATTAATCTGTTTTGTCTGACAATTACAGACAATTTATTTACACGTCTATGTACTCAGCTCAAGCAGCAGTATTACCACCAAAAGTTCATATATTTGTAGGGATGCCAACTTAATTCGCGTTCGGGATTTCTAGGACACAGTACTACTTACTACGTCACGTTAAACTTAAGGGAAAAGATACATCACAACTTCTAATATAACATCTTTTAATTTCATGGTATGCTATTGTAAAACATTGGTCCAGTATACGCAATTTAGAGAAAGAATCGCTAATACTTTAAAAACCATTAAAAATACGTATATGAGATCTATTCCAAGAAAAGGAGCTTTTTCAGTTTGAAAATATCGGTATTTAGAAGTTGCCTTTGAATAGCGCATGGAAAATTAAGTAGTGATAACGATAAGGTGTGGTACGCATGACCTTCGTTCCGCAAAAGTAAATGTCTTAATCATCATGACGTTCTCAAATATTTAATTTCAACGAGAGCAGTGCAGGTAGTAAAATTTCAACATGATCCTAAATTTAAAATTATTTACACCCGGCGGGTACAATCGATTAAACTATACAAAGTATTTATAAAAAATTAAAAAGGTCGGTAACCATACAATATTTTAAATTAATTATCTAGAATTTATGACTACCTATGCCAAAATTTCAGAGTTCCGTGCATAATAATATCATTAAAACTTCCAATTAGCGCATTTCGTGGAACACTCTGTATATATTTCTATCAATTTATCAAATACTAACACGTATAGGAGAGTAATATAATTCAGTAATAGTCTTTGCATTTGTGATTAGAAAGTTACAACATCACTAGTGGACTAGTAGAACAAATAGATAATCGTAAATCTAAATGAAGAAATTACATCGATTCTTCCATCATCAAAGTTATCAAACATTCGTTGTCGACCAACTGAAGTAGATTCCTTAATTTTTTGATAGATGTTTTGAATAATGTAGGCAGCTAATCAGTTATTCAGGCCACCACTAAAAGTAATTGTTTTTTTTTTTAATTTGGTTCATGTTCAGAGCATAATAATCATGTATGATCCAACCTTTCAATTCTATCGTTATTATCATAATTTTTTTCATAGAAAGGAAAACAGCCTGTTTGTAGTTGATATATTTGGTCTGAATTTGGCTTGTGTTTGTGTATTTCATATTCGTTCCTGTATATTACTTTCAATAACTCTTTAACAAAGTAGCAATTAAACTTAGGCGTTGTTCATCATCTTTCAAGTGATTTTCGCTTAATATCTTAAATGGAAAGTGCGTGAAAACGCGAAACATTTATCAACCGAATTGCGGTAGGGGATTGTACAGGTCCCACTAGAAAATCTATCCTTTGGTCCATGTAGAGTTCGAGCGTTCAGCGCCTAACTTTGTCATAACCAGGAATAAGCTCTCTTACTACCGAGTCATTTATTTCATATAATGCATTAAATACAATGAACAAATACTACAAATTTTTGATAAAACTTGTAGATATAAACTACTGTTTATAAGTATAGCATTTATCATTTATAAGGTCTTTGATCATTCTATTCGAAGTGAAATAGCCTTATGCAGACATGTCGCTAAATCTTCTGGTAAGCTTATAGTTTTTATAAATGAAAGTTTACATTTAACATAATGTTTGAATAAGCATTGAGGAAACGAGTGATATAATGGAAAAAAGTATTGTCTTGTCATGAAGGTATAGAAGCCTTACGTATTATTATATTCACAAATATACACACTGTAAATATACAGATCATTGCGAAAGTTGCTGTAATTAGTAGAGGAAACAAAGGCGGTTAAAATTATTACTTTTTTGCAGAGATCAGACAGACTCGTGTTTTATCGACCCTCTGGGAAACCAGTAGGCAACACGAACCCTTTCTTATAAGGCGAATAGACACGAGTCTATCTAGTCGCTGCAAAAAAGAATAATTCCAACTGCCTTTGTCATCTCCAGCAATTAGTGTAGAACATATACGCAGACTATACTTTGAAACAACTTAACGAAAAAAATTTCAATTTAGATTTGCAAACAAAATATTACGATCACTTTTCTTGTACGTATCAGAAGTCGAAGGCTCATTTTCAACGTTAAAGATGTGTTCCCATCGAAGAGAAGCAGATTTACAGATGAAAATGTTAAAAAAGTAATAGCATTATCTATAAATAATTACCTTTTATAAAGTAATATCTAATGCATTTGTGTTTGAAGAGGTAAGTTATCAAAGATGCAAGTATTTAGCCCATAAAATTGCTGCAATAATAACACAGTAGCCTAAACCAGCGGTCGGCAACATGTTTTGCCATGCGATCCATGCAATAACGAGGTAAAGTTACACGATCCAAACTTATGTACAAATACTTGTACCAAGTCGATAAGTAAATGAATTTTGAATTTTTAGAGACGGGAAATATGTTATGACTATCGAGAATCTTTGTGTTAGAAAAGTCATACCTTGTTGGCGCCTCTTCTTCTCAGTCCTCCCCAATTAATCGGATATATAACAAAGGAAATAGATAGCTCTATGAAGTTCGAAGAAAGATCTTTTCCTTCGACTCGTTCTTAGCGCAGAACTGATATCATCCTGTATAAGAGTTGCTTTAACGAGAGATATAAATTAATACTATGTAGTTCTGAAGTCGTAATAATAAGAATTTTAGCAATAGTAATAATAAATCTTTATTTTCACCTACATAAAAATATACATTGTGTTTCAAAAGAAATGAACCACCCCGAAGGAGGAGACGTAGAACTTCGAAAATACATGGAAATAGTTAGTGCACAGAGTCATTTGTCGTTTGTCTATGTGAAGACAAATGACAATATTTATTAAAAACGTAATAATGTGTTGCATCTCCGCGTACATTTATGCATTCAGTAACCCTTCGTGGCATGGTGGAAATCAGGTGGTCGATTGCCTCTTGTGGCAGCTCATTCCAGGCTACCTGTAGCTGTCGACGTAATTCCTCTAAAGTGTTGGGAGGATGGGGTAATCGATGCAATTTTCTGTCTATCATATCCTAGATATGTTCATTAATTTAAGCCCGGGTATTTTGCCGGCCAAGGCAATTGCAGAAGATGGTTTTGTGCTAGGAACTCTAACGTTACGTGAGCAATATGAGGTCGCGCATTATCGTGTTGGAAGACGGGCTCTGGGAGGTCTTGGCGAAATGGCACTAACACGGGCTGCAGACTGGTCATTAATGTAACGGTACGCCGTTAGAGTGCCTTGAATGAATGTCAAAGAAGACCACACCATTACACCGGGAGTTTGAGCCGTGTGACGACGCTGAACAAACTGTAAATTTTGCCTCTGATCTCTAGGTCGTCTGATCCGTAAACGTCCCATTCATGTTCCCAATGTTTTCGGTTTTTGGCTCCACTGCAATCTGGCATCTTTATGTTGTTGAGCTATAAGAAGACAGAAATAAAAACGATATGAACCCAACACAAATGTGCGTATTCGACGATAAATCGTATTCATAGGCACTCTACGACCGATTGCTCGTAACCAATTGATTGCAACAGCACGCGTTGGTTCTACCGGGTCCTGTATTGCACTTCGCCTTAACAGTCGATCTTCGCGTGCTGCTGTAACTCTAGGACGTCCACTGCTTCTACGACGAATTTTTAAGCGTTCTTCCCGTCAATCCATCCAAGTCCGTCTGATAGTGGCGTGAGATCGGCCCATGCGTCTGCCAATTTCCCGAAAACCAACATCATGCATCCCGATAATCCGTCCTCTTTCTTAGGGCTTAAGATGGCGAAAATTTGTACGTCTTCGAACTCGTGGCATTTTTAAGGCACTAACTTTACTAATGCAATAACAACAATCATAAACAAACGGAAAAATACTATTCAACAACACGCAATTTCAGGTCCTAACAGACAGATAAATTCAATCAGCAGTGACAGATGGCTGTCAAAATTGAATCCTTTATTTGTCTCCGTGCACTAACTTATTCTACATAATTTCAAAGTTCTGCGTCTACTCCTTCGGGTGGTTCGTTTCTTTTGAAACGCGCAATACATAATAACGTTATTAATGAAAGAGGTAGGCTATAATGCCAATTATTCTTCAGTTTGATTCCGTCTGATACTATTTAATTGCACATCAGAAGGTGTCTGAAAAGAAACGGTAACCAAAAAATAATCCCAATAAAGCTTCCTCATCGTATTGATGGAATCATTCGCGAGAAACACAATGTGCTTCTGCGTGCCAGGCATCGTTCCGCAGGGAAGTGATATGAATTGCGAGGTAAGTAACGGCCTTAGCAGAGAACAACGCGCTCGGAGCCAGTCTGATGACCGCACATTTCTTTTGCCGTGAGTGATTCCACAAGGGAGCTATATTGGTATTATTTGTTTGGTCATTGTTGAGTTTTATATTTAAATTCTTTAAAATTAATCGACGACTTGAACTTAGTAGGTAATTCGTGATAGGACTTGCATCCTAAAAAATAGATACTCCTCTAAAATAAAACAGATCTACGACGTTGTTTCTGGTAGAATGAAACATGAGAAGTATAAGCAAAAATTTAAGTATGTTTTGGAAACAAAACATACAATTTTCTCCACATTACTCCAATCAAGTATGACTAAAAATTATTCTTATAGCCCGTTTCTGTAATAGAAAAACACGAGTTAGGCCATACCCGAAGTTATAAAAATTAGAAAAATAAAAGTAAAGCAAGTAAAGGTTACTTTAGAAGCATACATCGTACCGTGTGTGCTCAATGCTTTTCTAGCGCTTACAAAACAATTATTACAGTTAACAAGTAACGGAAAATACCAACAGAAAATAACTTAATATGTATGCACTTCAAATATCCAGCGTAATTATATTAGTCAATTGAAAATATTAATGAAATAGGGAAGGAATCCCATTTTGGAAGTATAAGCTGCTTTAATGCGTAATGTAAATAAAATTATTAGTACGTTTTAACAAGTTTGGTATTCTCTTTATTGTGCGCAATAAAGTTAAAAAAAGCAAGCGTGTAATATTCTAGATTAAACCAGGTTGCACAACATGGTACAATAACAAAGGCAAACAAAGTAATTATGAGTTTAAAGAAGCACATAATAATTTATTTATATATATGTGTATACTGCGGAGTCACTATATTTGTTTTATGTTAGCTTCTAGAAATTTTTCAAGATTGGAGCGGTTTTCTGAAAAATTTATGTTTTCTAATAAGAAATATGTTAGAATAGCATTTATTAAGAATAGGTACAACACTTATTAGATGTTACAGATTTGAGGCAAATGTAAAATACTGGTAATCCACGCTTACACGATACACAAACATTATCTTTAGAATTCACTTAATCTGGAATTTCTCTTATTATCGGAACTTATCGAAGAAGAAAACGTGTCGCGTAGGGAATTTCTGTCTGACGTTAGATCTCTTATGTTTTCTAGCACCTTACTTGTTAAGCTTCTGGTTTTTCTGCGGACATTTCTCTCGATGCTTCTAAGATTGGGTTTAATAGTTATCCATTTCAGTGATCCTCCTGAAATATATGAGCTTTTCTTCTTCGTTGACATTTTACACCAGTGTCTAGAAACCGTCGTCACCATTTGAACTATTGGCATGTTTTGATGTTCGCTGCGATACTCCCTAGAAAAGCTTATGGACGGGCTACGAACTGGGATGTGTTTCTTGGTGCTGGGCGTCTTTGAATGCTGCCATTTATGTGGTACATCTAAAGCGGTGATAGGTGATCTAGCTCTTGATTTATCGCGGAAATGTTTATTACTTAAGTGACGTCTGATACTTTCGGAAGGGTACATGATGATTTGCGTTTTGGTTGAGAATTTGAAATTTTGCCGATACGTTTTTCAAAATGCAACTAAAATTTTGACAGAATGTAAACATGTTGGCATGGAAAGTTAATATAAGATCCGCGCATGATTGGTACGATTTTGTCATGATGAAGTATCTACACTCCGCCAAAAAAGTATCGCATAAACTAAAAAAAGGGCATTTATAAACCAAGATATTTTTATACGTTCACAAAAAGTTTGCCTCGTGTATGTGAACTATAAAAACACTAACAAAATCATGGAACTTAGCTTTTTTACTTTTTTTTCTAAAAGAACACATTTAGAAAAGTGCATATGTGTAAGGTTTGTTCAGTTGTTTATTGAAAGTCTTCCTATACGGACAAATTTTAAAGTGCGAAGTCAGAGTTCTGTACCAACGCTTTTAAAACTAAAATGAGCAATTGAACTTCAGAACAAGAGGCTGCTATAGTTGCTTTAATCGAAGATGGACGATCTCAAGCATATGTTGCTAATTTGATGAACATCAATCAGTCAAGTGTTTCTACAGCCGTAGCCAGATATAGGGAAACAGGCAATTACACTAGAAGACCTGTACCAGGTCGTCCAAGATGTTCTATTCGCCAAGATGACCGCTATTCACTACTACAAGCATTACGTCGAAGACATGTAACTGCGAGACAATTGTAGAACGACTTGGCTAGAGTCAGAAATACTCGTGTGAGTACTCAAACTATTCGGAATAGGTTACGACAGAGTGGATTAAGAGCTAGAGTAGCTGTAACAGCCCCTCGTCTCAGTAGGAACCACCGAGTGGCTCGCTTAAGGTTTGCCAGAGAACATGTAAATTGGAACATTAATGACTGGGCCAATATACTCTTCACAGACGAGTCAAGATTTGGTCTTTACACCTCAGATAGGCGTATCTCAGTGTACAGACGAGACGGTGAGCGCTATTCGCAGTGTAATATCAGACCTAGACCTAATTTCGCTGGTGGCTCTATTTTGGTTTGGGGAGGCATCTGTTTAACAGGTCATACAGAGTTAGTACCAGTAGACAGAGGTACACTGACTGCCCACAGGTATGTAACGGACATTTTAGAAGAACATGTAGTACCATATGCGCCAATTATAGGAAACGAATTCATGTTAATGCACGATAATGTACGACCGCATGTTGCAATAATCGTCCAGGAATACCTTAACGATGTTGGTATTCCAGTTTTAGATTGGCCTGCGCTAAGTCCGGACATGAACCCTATCGAGCACGTGTGGGACCTCCTTCATAGACGGATACGAACCCAAAATGTTGCCCCAGCGGACCTGCATGGACTAGAAAATGCTCTCCGTGACCAGTGGGAGAATTTGGATCAGGCTTATATACGGAGGTTAATCGAATCTCTGCCAAACCGTCACGCGAGTGGTCATAAGAGCCAGAGGTAGCAATACTCAGTATTAAAAGCTACTGTTATGACATTTTTCTTTCCAAAATTATAATTTCTTGTCTTAATAAAAATCTCAAGTATGAGTTCTTGTTTTTATTTGGCCTGTATTTTATTTAAACAATCATAGAAATTATATCTTAGAACGCATTAAAGTATATTTACAACTTTATGCTACAAACAAAGATTATGCGATACTTTTATCATTCAAAACTAAATTATGCGATACTTTTTTGGCGGAGTGTATATGACGATTTTTCTTATCTTCGAAAATACTTCATTAAGAAAAATTGCTCTTGATTTAAATTTCATATTATTTAGCTGTACCACCGACTACTCGTTCACATGTGGCTGCTAGGCAGTTTGGTAAATCATTATAACTTGTACGCTTTTAAAGCGTTTCGTGAACTAAAAAAAAAAAGATCACCCAGTGTTTAGGTATTTACATCGAAACCGTTGAGTGCCGTTTCTACCCCCATAACACACCAAGTCGTTTATTATTTATGAAGTGAAAAAGGCTTTCTATGAAATGACAGCAAGCGGGTTCGTCGTTACTTTGAAACCTCATACAACCTTTAAACATTATAAAAACCATCTGTAGCTGCACTTAAAACGGAATTATCTTCTACAATATTACTGATCCGACAACTTTTAACAGCAAGTGCTTTTAATGTGAAAACTTGGGTTGGATACGTACAGATGTTGTATCGATAGGAGGAAGTGTTGTGATCGAAAGATTGACAGTTACTTACGTGCTGTAACTAATTTGAAGTGAAGGTTTTCCTTGAAAACGATATTTTGCATAATGATCGACTTATACATGAGGGAAATTAATAAATTATTGTCTCCGGCATAAAAGGAAATTGCTCTTTTGGAAATTCGGAATAATTGTATTCTTCTATATAATTTCCTAAAAGCTACATTTGATATATCGAGAATAAATTTCCATGCCTCCTGTGAAAAAATTGCTTTTTCCTCCAACTACAAGCAATGCCACATTTGCTATTATCTATTACAATAATAGTAATAATAGTTTTATTGTCAAACGGCACCCATATACAGGACAGTTTACAAAAGAAAGTACATAAAAAAATATAAAAGGAAAAAAGTCAAAACGTTAATTTTACTAAAAAATGCATAATTGTAGATTGTATCGGTTATGCCGCACGTTGAAGTAATGGAAGAAAAGGGTAACTTCTGACTGAATGTACACTCGCTTGCCATAATAAACGAGACGAATCGTAAGCGATAATTTTATATTTTTTAAGCTGTTTTATACGGATTGATTTAATTTGTCATTGTCAGTGTCAATACAACAGTAGTAGTACAGTGCAAAAGTAATACGACTTTTACACAAATGCCACGACATGTTGATATCCAGACAAGACGTCGCGTTTTACAATGTTTGGAAGAAGGTTACTCCATACGAACAGTGTCGGAGCGCTTTGAGATGAATAGAAATACGATTTTTAGAATTAAAATGAAATGGAGACAGGAACAAAATTTAAGCAGAAAACAAGGTTCGGGAAGGCGACCAGTTACCACTAGGCGGGAAAATGAAACGTTATTTAATTATTTACGAAACAACCCATTCAAGACACCATTAGATGCTGTTGAAGAAGCGAATTTTTCAGCATCTATAAGAACAGCTTTTCGGCGAATTGAAAACAGTGAATTAAAAAAATTGTGCCACGGCTAGAAAAAATTATTTGAGCGAGGACAATAAAAATCTCAGGATACAGTTTTCTCTCGATTATATAAACATGGATCCCCAGATGTGGAGGAATGTTATAATTAAATATATAATATAAATAATTCGGGAAACATTTTCGTCCGAGATCGAACCTAGAATTTACAGTTTAGACAGTTTGCCAAGTAAATTTAAATATAGCATTTCGTAATTCTCCTTTCTAAGACATTTTACAACAGCTTTGGAAGAATGGTACGTAACATAATTTGAACATTATTGCCGTTTGAAGTAACATTTTGAGTACAGAGCTTTAAATAAAACTATTTAAAAAAATAAATGTTAGTTTTTGGACTATTGCGATTTTGTATCTGCTCAACTTTTGACGGAATTGTAATTTCCATATATTTGGCATTTTTAGTTTCACAGTTAATTAAAATGGTATCCATCGAAAATAATTAGAATCCTTTAGTTCTTAACAGTTTCTTCTGAATGCAATTTATTTTCTATCAAAGGTGTTTAGGTACACCTTAGCTAAACAATTAAAAGACTATAACATATTGCAACGTTTCTGATTTCTAATAAAAGTTCTGCATTTTATAATTGTCTGCCATCCCTAAAAATCTCTCTGTGATTCCAAAAGCCGTACAAACTTCCCGGAATAGAAATGAAATCATTTGATTGTTACTGTAACAGCGCTCCCCGTATACTGTGATTTTTGGGCGTAGGTGTAATTTTTTAAACATTTCATATTGCGCAGCCTAATAAGGCCTATTCAAATGTGTCTACATTCTAGGCGTTGGTGACGAGATTAAGCTTTCTAATGGAATTTTTAAATACATTGTTAACAACAACGCTACGCTACGCACAGAGAAATATGTATCTGCATATGTATATACGACGATGTTCTGAAAAGTTTCCAGCCGTCCCACAGAAATAAGGATTTTTTTTATCAAATACAAATTTACTCCCATTTCTTTATTTCGTCTAAATAGTACTTAGAATCTTGTCTTACAAAATAGGCGTTTACGAAAGTGATGGACTTCTCAATTGATGAAGAATTTTGGAGTGCTAGATGGTGCGTTGCTTTCATAAATATGTTTTATTTTTTTTCAAACGCGGCAGTTTTTCCTTATTTTTTCCATATATCTTAAGTAGTAATGTGTAGTGTGTACGTGTTATTGTTTTCCCTTTCTCCCTTCTGCAAAACCCACATTAACATTGACAAAAAGATCCCTAAAAACAATCGCCATCACTTTTTCGAGTGACGGAGAGGAGGCGATTTTTCTTTCGTAGCTCATTGATCGATTGTTCCTTACTTCCAGGAGTGTACTGGTATATCCAAGTTTCATTTACAATTATTAATTGATGCAAAAATTCCGATTTATTTCCCTTTCACTCTTTCGGCGGAATTTTGGGAACGTTCATGTGAATGCGTTTTTGATACTGAGCCAGCAAGCGCCCCACCAAAATCTTGGCCAATATGTGGCAAACATTCCTCTAGCAACACTTTACTGTCGGTAATAGCTACAGTTTTTGGCTGAATGTAAGGATGTGGACGAATTATCGAAAATCGAGTAACATAACGGTGTGTTTACTTGAGAATTTAAGTTAGCTGTCCCTTTACGTGCTTTTTCCCCATAATAATTAGAAAATGTGTTGCGTGTAGCGCAATCAGAAGGTCATTCCATAGATGAGTAATATTTTCAATACTATCTACTTCTTCGTTCTTTATCCTATGAACTTACTATTACATGAACATACTATGGAAGGTCGAAATTAATGACTGTCGCCAATTTCCGGTAAATCCGGCGCATACCAAACATAATAGTGAAAGTATTTCAAATTCGAGCCTTCGTCGGTATATGTCGACGAACAGTGTCACACCATCGGTATCAAGTGCTCTTGTGAAAAACGTTTTTCACACCCGCTTACTCTTATGGGACAGCGCAAAAGCAAATATAACTTTTTGTTAGTATTTGCTTCTGAAATTGTCCTTTTGTAAAAAATAATTTTTTTGTGCATGCTATAACAAAACGATTATTAATTAATTAAGTCGAGTATTGTAATGGCGAATTTTATCGGCCAAAGACTATTATAAAATCGTTACGGTTCTAGGACCATAATGGTGAAAAATCTGTATTTGTTGCAATGGAATGTATAGCTTGAAATCTGAAATTTTGAAATGTTCTTATGTTTTTACGTCATACAAAAATATTGTTTAATTTGTCCAAGCATAAGTCAAACAGAATTAAATTAATAAAAAACAAGAAATAGGTGAAATAGAAATAAAGGTAAGTGTTATTAATTTCATGCCACAAACGATGTCCAGATAGCCGCAACATATCAAATTGTGGATGGGTGGTTATTAAAAAATAAACAACTATATATTAACAAGTTTTTGCAAGAAGTAGGTTGACCGCATTCAGCTAATTGAATAAATATATATTAAATTAAATTAAATTTCGGACATAATCGACATTTGACTCGTACAAACAGTACGTGATTACGAACAAAGTCGGAGGTATGCGTTTGGTTGCAGCTTACGTCTTTGCAACCATTCTTCCTCAACTTAGTAGAACAAAAAGAAATTAAACAGGAAACAGAAAAAAGGAACGCATATAGGGAGTACACTAAAAGATAATGTGTATGGCACCCGTCAACACAAGAAAATAATTACTTTCGGGAATGGAAGAAAGTTGAATTGAAGAATGAAATGCGACAAAAGTGGTTCGCCGTTGTGGTGTAACTCTCTAATCTGCATGTGGAAATTGCAATTCGGAAATTCGTGTATCACTTCTGATAATTTCTGGGTTTTTGAAAATACGAAAAAATTGTTGTTAATTAATTTTGGCAAATTTGCAACTTGTCTACAAATAAAGCAATTTATTCCTTATTTTGCCTTTTACTACTTTTGACAACATTTATGATAACGAGAAATTATCTGTGCTATTTGTTTATCCTTTGCAGTTGCAGTTTTAAATCAATTTTGCTGAGCCTTAAATTAAAGTGGGTAGCGTATCGTGATGCTTGTACGTTAATTTATAAATAAACCTTTCGGTAGCAATTATATCCAAGGTTCGTCGGAAATAAAAGTGAGAATAAATAAAAGAAAAATAATTGTTTTATTTACAAAAGCAAATAAAGAAATAACTTCAGAGAAATAAAATTAAACAGAATTAAAACTTGAAGTCGATGACAATCTTATACAGGGTTACCTGTAAATAGCACGTAAGCTACCGAAATCTGAAGACTACCTATCAATGTGTTACTGAAAATTTAAAAAGAAATTTATTTGTAACATATACATTTTGTTCAAATTTTAGGGCCCAAAATGCAGGTAAAGCCGGTCCATATCTTTGTTTCTCCTATATTATACAAATACCGTTGATGAATCAAAGTTAACCCAGATGCAAATAAAAATCGATAAAGCATTGTAGATGCTATGTTAATGCATCCGAAATGTCGGGTTTTGAGTTATTTGTAGTTATACATTCTTTTTCTTTTTATGAAATTTGTGGTGGTCCTAACAAGGACCGATCTAGGCGAAACAGGACAAAATAATTTATTAATGTAAAAAATGTTCGAAATGTTCACCGTGACCTCTAATACAGGCATTAATTCGGCGACGATAGTTATTATGCACACGAGTAAAATTTACCATGTCTTCGCGAATGCGTTGAGCTGCAACATAAATGCGATTTCGATTGGGAAACCGTTCCGCGTACAAATTTTCTGCCGCAAGACTATTTTGTCCTGTTTCGCCATAAATCAAAATCATATCGGTGTATTCGATATTCGTATAGGATGCCATTGCAATTGCGTGTAATGACGGTGAATGCTATGTGCATACTAAATGGATATCCGAACGCTGCTTCAGCGACTGCCGGTGATTCCCATATGTTAACTAAGACAGAGTCGGACTCGAATAAAGAAAAATCATTTTCTCGTTACTACGTGCACATAGAACCATAATATTTTGTATTTAGGCATTACTTATGCGTTTCTTTCACCTAATTTTTTTTCGTACTATATCCGAATAAGACTGTATACAAAACAACTAAGAAACTTTGATCAAAGAAATCAAACGGAATTTGGAAAATAAGTTCAGATACACTTTTACGTACAGAAGATATAGGATCGATAATAACGGTGAACAAACTTACGGTCTTTAATGTGAATTAAATAAGAATTAATTTAACTTTGCAAAGAAAAGAATAACATGGTTACAGGGAGGGCTCTGCCTAGGCCAGTATCTAGTACCGACAGCGATAGGGAAAAGTCTTCTGTCTAGGTTAGCGTCTTGCGCCGGCAGCGTTATGTAGAGAGGGCTCCGCCTAGGCCAGAGTCAAGTACTTAGAGGGATAAGCAGGGGGTTTCTCCTAGACCAACGTCTAGCACCGACAACGATACGGAGAAAGCAGGAGTAGACTCCTATCGAATAGGATTTTCGAGCGGTTTATATACCATTCTGGGCGATGACGCGGTGACTTGTTTTGGATGACGTACGGCATAAAAAAATACATGTCGAGAATAATGATGCACATACACATTGTCATCTAGAAGAAGTATATTCAAAAGCTTGTTCACATGAAAATATATAATAATTGCATATTCGTAATATTGATTCGAAGAACGAACACAAAGTTATTATGTTAATAGTGAATTTGTCTATGGTTTTTTCCAAAATTTATTCACATAAAAAAAGAAAAAAAAGAACAAGAAAAAATAAATCATTTCATCTAAAATAAAATAAGATAAACCAAAGAAATAAAAATGAAACATTCTAAAAATTTGATGTCTCTACTATTTTAATTTTCGAACGATTCCTTGACTTGGTAACGACGGGTCGTTACAGTAGAAAATGCATTGAAGTGAAGGAATTGCTTTTTGAACACCTCTAATGAAACTCTTTATTCGTAACACTACTTACAACAACCAACAGTTATGCAAAATTCCTATTTTTCAAATTAAGTACTCTCGCAGTTATAAAAGATCACATGTATTCGTCAAAAATTTCCAATAAATTCAAATATTTCAAATATGATTAGAAATAGCGACATAGTTGTGTTCAAACAAACAAACTCTAAAATTGAATAAAAAAATTGAAAAATATATGGCGTGTTTCTATTTAAAATAACAGTGTCTGGCTATTAAAAATATTTTAGTTTAATAGCACATGTCGGCTTTAGTGTACTGGCAAGTTTTCAGAATTTCCTGATGTATAGTCTTTCATATATCGATCGATGCAGTTTCCGATGAAATATCCTGTATACTCTTCAAATTTACATAATTGCGCACAAGGAGATATAAAATGTGTGAGTGAGTGTGTAAGATGAAATGTACTTGTTACTTACGGATTGAAGGAGTCTCGGTATCTAATTTCAAGGGGAATAATTACATAAGCAAGTTATCGCTAAAAATTATTTTAGCGTGCCTTGCTCGAAAATTTGCATGGAAATTAATGTTAATGCTGCCATTAACAGGATGCTTGCTGTACGTTAAATATTTAAATTCGTTTAAAATTGGAAGTTCCTTGCTTCGAAGGTGGATTAAGGATGTAGCTATAGGTGTGGAGCTGTAAATCTGAACGCAAATACTGCATGTTTACGAATAAGTGAAACAAAATTTATAAATGAAATTATTTTCGATATGTATATGTAAAAAAGGAAAAAGAGAGAGAGACTAATGCTGAAATAATGTATCATTAAATAAGAAGTTGATATTTCTGCGTATATGGGATAACGGTGCTTTATATAATAGATTAGAAAGTGCTATTGGGGAGATTTTTAAATCGTCGGTATAAACAAGAACGTTGCATTTAAATCAATATTAAAAAAGTAGCCGGCCTAAGTTAGAACCCTGAGGTACGCCACTTGTTTCAGTGAAAGGTGGGGAAATAAATCCATTAAAATGAACGTAGCAGAAGCGGTTGCAGAGATAAGAGCCTGTCTGTTGCTACAGCACCAGAACAAAATAGAAGTGATATCGAACAGAGTAGAATACAAGCGTTGAAGATGAAATATTTAAGAGCGGTTAAAGAGGTCACTCGAAAGGATAGAATAAAAGACGAGAAGATCAGAGAAGAATTAGGAGTAGAGTCGATTCTAGACAGTACAGAGAGGCAGAAACTCAAATGGTTTGGGCATATGGTACGGATGGAAGAAGAAAGATGAAAGAAGAAGAGTATGGCTCGCAAGATCAACACACAAGAGAAAAAGAGAGAGGCCAAGAAAAACATGGGATAGTACAATAGAAGAAAGCTTGAAAAAAAGGGGGATATCGTGGAATGATGCAAGAAGAATGGCAAAAAATAAGAAAGAATGGACATCGCTTATCTATAATAAGAAAAAAAGCGCTAGAGTACAGAATTTACTTTTACACCCGTAGGGTAATCAAGGTTAATGATTATATATGTAACTAGAGAGGACAAACGCGGATGAATTTATTTCTTCTTTGCAGAGACTAGACAGACTCGTGCTTTGTCGACTTTTGTTGACGCGAATCCATTCTCATTAGGCGAATAGACACGAGTTTATCTAGTCGCTGCAAAAAAAGAATCCCACCTGCCTTTGTCATCTCTACTTATAACACCAGATATCAGCACCATCTAAAATTACCCAAGTATTGATAAGTATTACAAAAAGTCATCAGATTATGTCTCTGCACGAATCTACTATGCCCTGCCGGAAAGAGTGTGGACGTCTATGTCTGTTGTTATACAGCAATATGTGGTAATAAATTATTTTTATTATTATTAAATGTTAATAGTAACGCCGTTTCAAATGTCGCTATTTATCAATTTTTCTTGTCTAGAACATTACTACAAAACAGTATATCGGGTGTTCTGTTAAAAAAGTGCCCTTTTTTACAAAAATCTTTCGTATAAACTTAACCCTATGTTACATACATTTTTTATTAGATCCTTTAGCGCATTTTCGGAGAAATTAATGTTTCTGTAAATGTTGACGATTTCAAAGAACTCCTACTAACTCTGAGACGTTTTATCGAGGATTCCAAAAATTAGATGGGGCCTTCAAAACGCAATTTTGAGTTACTGCAGACTTATGGGTCATTATTTATATTTTAATATAATTTTAAATCAATTGGATCTCATACAAAAAATGTCATTTGTACTTATAAGAGCATGATCTACAGAGTCACTTAAGAAATATGAATATTTGTTGCCTGTTTACTGGATCCAATGTATTATATGAAATAAATATAAACATTAACGGTCTTTAGCCATTAGTAATTGATAGACCATAGATAAATGACCATAATTAAAGAAGTACCTTTACCACTACTGTACCGTCGTTACTCGCTACGTTAGTAATTCGTTTTCTTCTAATTGTAAGTACTTTTTAGCGTTTAAGACTAATCTTTTCGTCGTCGTCTTCTTTGAATTACTACCGGTGGTTTCAAGTAAATTAACAAATCTAGTTGGCAAGCAAATGTTGTTAACTTAAATGGTTTTACTTGAAAGTGTGCTACTAATTACATCAGTTGAAATTCAAAAAAGAGGAAATTCTTTAAGTATTATACAGTACCAATATATTTTCTTAACGCATTTGGTCGGCTCTAAAAATACAATTCTCTTTATTTAGTTACATTTTACGTTTAGGAACTTGTAATACATACACGAAGAGGTACCACTAAACATTAAAAGCAAACTTAACCGGTTTACAGGAACTCGTACGACCTTTTCCGGTGTACGACATATATGTATATACATATATCGCCTTCGGATGTTGGAAATTATAATACGCGTTCAACAAGTAGGAATGGATTGAAGAGTAAGTTTTTTTAAGGAAACAAGCGAAAACGTTTGTTAAGAAGGCAGTGGTTCTTAAACTTTTATAAATTTCAGTGCTATATTTAGTAAATATACTACTTATACATGGTACATGTAAATGTTGTAAATGTTGTAAACCTATTTACATGGGTTACATGTAAATAGCACTGAAGCTACCGAAATCTGAAGACTACCTATCAATGTGTTACTGAAAATTTAAAAAGAAATTTATTTGTAACATATACATTTTTGTTCAAATTTTAGGGCCCAAAATGCAGGTAAAGCCGGTCCATATCTTTGTTTCTCCTATATTATACAAATACCGTTGATGAATCAAAGTTAACCCAGATGCAAATAAAAATCGATAAAGCATTGTAGGTGCTATGAATAGTGAATAGTCTATTGAAATGCATTAGTCTGTCGTACAGCTGATGTCGAAGTGTTTATGTGTTTACATTGAATATGCCGATAACCATATATTCTTTTTCTTTTTATGAAATTTGTGGTGGTCCTAACAAGGACCGATCTAGGCGAAACAGGACAAAATAATTTATTAATGTAAAAAATGTTCGAAATGTCCACCGTGAGCTCTAATACAGGCATCAATTCGGCGACGAAAGTTATTATGCACACGAGTAAAATTTACCATGTCTTCGCGAATGCGTTGGGCTGTAACATAAATGCGATTTCGCAGATCTTCGACATTTTCAATATCAGGGCGACGATCATATACCAAGCTTTTCATGTATCCCCACAGAAAAAAGTCTAATGGATTTAGATCGGGACTACGAGGTGGCCATGGAGTACGACTTCCACGTCCAATCCATTGTGGAAATCTTTGGTTCAAAAATGCTTAAACGTGGATTCGTCGGTAAAGAGAATTACTGACGCAAGACGTGGTTGACGAACTTCGGTGCGTTGAAACCACTCGCAGAAGGCAAGACGGCGAGGATAATCTAATTCCGTTAATCTTTGCACGCGCTGGATGTGATACGGATTAAGTAAATTATTTTTCAAAATTCGATGCACCGTCGTTTGGGACACATTTACTTGCTGGGCTAAAGTTGTAGTACTTATGCCTGGTTCCGCCTCAACGATGTTTAAAATATGCTCTTCTGCTTGCTGAACTCTACGTGATATATGACGGCCACGACCTTCGAAACGTGGAATTACTGATCCTGTTTCTCGAAGTCGATACACGGTTCTCACAATTGTCTCGGATGATGGATGCCGCCGATTGGGAAACCGTTCCGCGTACAAATTTTCTGCCGCAAGACTATTTTGTCCTGTTTCGCCATAAATCAAAATCATATCGGTGTATTCGATATTCGTATAGGATGCCATTGCAATTGCGTGTAATGACGGTGAATGCTATATGCACACTAAATGGATATCCGAACGCTGCTTCAGCGACTGCCGGTGATTCCCATATGTTAACTAAGACAGAGTCGGACTCGAAAAAAAAGAAAAATCATTTTCTCGTTACTACGTGCACATAGAACCATAATATTTTGTATTTAGGCATTACTCATGCGTTTCTTTCACCTAATTTTTTTTTCGTACTATATCCGAATAAGACTGTATACTATACTATAAGGTGATGGAAATGGACTTCGATAAAAATAAGTGGGATAGGTATACCTAATAATTCAAAACAAATTAAGCTAGAAAGTGAAGGGTATTAAGAAAAAATCCGGCCGAATACAAAAAAATTAAATGTCTCTAATGTGGAATATTTTTAGTATATAATAGTTGTAATATCCCGCTACCGTGAGGAGAACCGTTACCGTTCAGGAGAAAGACTAGTTACCGTGCTAACTGGTCTTTGTCTTGAAGAAGCCTCATACGATTGTGGGCGAAACGTCGAGTTTATTTTAAATTTTTAAATTTTAACGACATGACACGGTTCGAACCAGAAAAAAGTTTAATTAGGGCATTGCAGTAGGGCAAGGTAAAACATCTCTGATCAAATTTCTACTTTAAATAAATAAATTTTTTTATTCATTCGCAGTTTAAAATTTCCTTTATTTGTTTTCAATTCGATACGGTTACTTTAAGTGTAAATGAAAACGTTTTTGTCGATACGAGGATTCGATAAGTAGAAATAAATACAGAGACGCAAATTCACTAGTTAAAAATACATTTTATTCAAAATCAAAGAAATCAGGACTGCACGTCTTCTTTTACTTGTTTTTAAGTCATGTCTCGATTTTTCACATCTCTAACTACTTGGATAATGTCATCTTTAATGCAACCGAAGTAATTACGTTTTCAAACGCAATTCCTTGTCACATTCATTGGTCTGCAAATAAAAAGTAGTGTTTCCAAGTACACCGAGTAATTTTAACGCTTGTCGCTTTAACGTCGCTTAATTTAATTGCTTTTATACAAGTTTCATGCCCTGTAAAAGTTCCATTCAACGAACGAAAATATGGCGATTTATCTCCATCTTCTCCAAATACACACAAGTCTTACTTGTGACGCAGTAAATTTTTTGGTATAATGTAGTACCGGTCAAGACAGAAAGTGGTGCGTTGATGCGATAATAGTTGCGACTCATTCAACAGTTTCTAATCGCAAGACTTAAGCTCTTAAGGCGTATTAACCGGACCCTTGTCTTGATAATTTTGTTAACCTTAAAAGAGTGCGTAGAAACTAAAAAATTCTTAATCTAAAGCTAATCGTGCAATAGTCGTAAGGTCATCCACAAACTGTTTCGTTGGACCGAGAGTTACATCTACAAGATTGGTACAAGGAGCTGTTCTAAATCCATTCCTTTTCAATAGCTACAGTAGGCATTTAGCATTAACCAACGTACAAATTAGTCAGTACGCAGATGATATTGAATCAAGCGATGTCACTATTGTAAGAGTGGTGCAATTCTAAAGAATTTACAATTGCCTACCCTAAATGTAGTGTCGTACGTTTCACACGTCACCGAATGCGTGAACATATACAAATTAAACTGGCTAATGAAGCTTTTATGGTCAACAACGCCATTGGGTACCTAGGTACCATGTGGTTACATAACAAGCTGACATACATATCACATATATTAAAATCCGATGCTTTTAATTTTTTTAAGTGTCAGAAAGCGATTAATGTATTGCGAGCTATTCATAAAGTATAGTTTGGAGCAGATCTACATATTTCTATATTAGTTTATAGAGCCACAGTAAGATCTTTGCTAGATAGATTATGGCTGTTTTCTTTATGGTTCAGCGTGTAAAATTCTTCTTAAAAGATTAGAAATTGTCAACAATACAATACAGCTACTCGACTATGCTTGGGAGCTATGAATTCCAGACCGATAGAAGCCATGTACGTTGAAATCAATTAAGTTTATGTTGAAATATAGAGCAAATAAATCGCAGATCATCCATCTTTAAATGCCGTAAATTAAATGTGCATAATCTAAGTCATAAGTATTGGTGTAAGAGACATTGCGAAAAGTACTAAGCGAGTGTTTACCTCCTGTTCTTACAATAACCAATAATACTCATTCCATTCGTCTTTAATAGAAAAAAGTATTTTATTGATAAATGAATAAACTTCAGTACGCGATGCTTATTTTTATTACATTATACATTCCCACAGGCATGATGTAACGCCACAGAGACATTTGCAATACAGATAAGGTCTCGGCGTTGGACATTTATCTAAGGCAAAAAAGAAATTGATGCATGGCACGTATGTGTGCAAATGCTAAATTATCGAATGGCTTTGGAATATAGGTACTCACCATTATCTCTTGCTTCGGCAAGGCTCATTACTACTGATAACAAAACCAATACGAAAATTATTTTATACATTGCGGTAACGTATTGAAAAGTAAAATATGCTGTAGTCTTTGTGCCGTGGCTGTTATTGTACGAAGCCATGCTTCATTAAATTTGTATTGAGAAAGTTCACAATAAGTACTAAATTGAAATTTTAACTACCTCGATTCAATAAAGTCTATTATTCAAATTTGTCCGTAATTTGTAAATAAGAAATTAAGTTAGCTTTTATGCGTGCAATTTATACCTAAATAATCGGAAAACCTGCTTACGTAGAATAAGCACCGATTAAGTAAACAAGCTTTCACATACCTAAAATTTATCGTTTACAGAAATAAAATACATATGCAATTCACTACCTCGATGGTTGTGAAAGGTTACGTTTATATCTTTTTCTTCAAGGAAAGAAGAACAACAAATTTTGAAGGGTAACAATCAAAATGACGCAAAATTTCCTGTAAAGCCTAGGAACAGAATTTTACCTTGAAGCTTGGTTTTCTTATGCAGACCAGAAGTAACTCTAATCTCTAAAATAGTACATTTTAGAAATAGCTAAAAAAATTTGGAAGAGCAATCAGCTAGCTTTAATTTTGCGAAGGCGGCGAGTCCGCTAGATTGTAAGTTCGCCCGTCCTCCCTAATATATCCTTTAAAAACGCATTTGAACTCGTATAAAAAATTATTCAAATTACGTACTTACTCCGAAAATATAGTTTAAATACTGTGCGGCTTCTTATTTATTCCCTGGTAGTTTATACCTCATATTTCAACCGCACAATTTTCGCGGCCAATCTGATTTTAGCCGCACAAGAAATCTGTATCAAACGACAACACTTCTTGTTTGATAGCACTGGCCAACAAATTTCAACTTTTGATTCTGCCATAAAATAATTTATACTAATTTTAATAGAAAACATATAAACATTTATTTTAATGAAAGGTAGAAGGTCAAGTTAGCTCTATTTTTTTTTATATTTCAATGAAAAGGTTTTTTAGAATAGATCATAATTTAATGTATATTAACGAATTATTATAATTAGAAATATGAAGTAATACTGCTCCGCCTCTTATAAACAATATCTACAGCATCTCTTCTTAACGTCCGACAGTAATCTGCTAACATAACAGGATGCCATTTCTCCTGATACCGTTTTTCCATTCCCAAGATGTCTTGGTGGAAGCGCTCAACGTGTTCATCGCTAATCGTCCATATTTTCCGGACAGAAATCCAAGTGAGAATGTAGAATGTGCACATTAAGGGACATATTACAGCCAGCAGCGTAACATATCCATTATTAAAGTTTTATAGTTGTCAGTTTTTTATTTCCCAAGAAATGCGTGAAAACTTATACCATGGAGAGTCAAGCTGTTTCCTCCTTCGCTGTTAATTTGGTTTCAAAGATTTTATCCGTTACTATTTCTCGTATCCGAGGTCCAACAAAAATACCTTCTTTCAGTTTCCCTTGTGTTAATTTTGGTAACTTTTCACGAAAGTATTTAAAACTTTCACCTTCGAGATCCAGTGCCCTTACAAAGTTTTTCGTGAGCCCAAGTTTCACGTGGAGAGGTGGTATTATGATCTTTTCTTTTTCCACTAGAAGATGATTTTGTACATTGTCTTTTCTTGGTATAAACTGTTGCCGTAGTGGCCACTCTTGCTTATGGTAATGTTTCTCCCAAAGACACAAAAAGCAACAGTATTTGGTGTAACCAGATTGCATACGCAAAATAATTGCAATTACTTTAAAATCTGCACAAATATTCCAGGAATAGTCTTTGCACTTTATCTTTTCTAATAAAATTTTCAGATTTTCGTAAGTTTCTTTCATAGGAACAACATGACCTATCGGAATAGAAGGATAATGGTTTCCATAATAATCTCCAAGAACTGGGATCATGATGTATTCCAAAAGCTTCGGAAAGTTTATAAACATTATTGCAGTAGACCAGATTATCGGCCATACCATAAAGGCATTTTCTCTGTAACTAGAGCTAAGCCAATGTTGCCGCTTTTCGAATCATTTTTACTTTATATATGTTGTTCAATTTCATCAGTTACCAACTTAGGGTAAAAACCTTGTTGGTCAGTGTAGTTTTCACTCTGCTGATGCATCCAGTATATTATGTATACTGGATGTGATGTATTCAGTAAAGTCTGGATCTATCGCAATATCTCTTTTATTAAACGTTTTCAAAAAAGTCCTCGAACACCTCAATTTTGTTCTTAAATAAGACATATATTACCGTAATCGTCACTTAAAGATGGTCTTTTGTTTTTGAGTAGTGACGTAAGCGATATTTTTTAAAATGGAAACCCACATTTTTTATGGTGAATTTGGAAAGAGCATGAAGTTCTAAGACCAAATATGGTGAAAAAGTATGGTACTGTATTTTGAAATTTTCGAGATAATTGCTGTTAATGTATTAAACCAAAAATCTAATAACAATCAAGAGTTTCGAGTTTTAATAGAAAAGATCCAGGAACCATGTAACAATTGACAATGTTAAAACTACGACAGTTCTTTATCAGTTTGTTTATCTATTGTTATTGTGGGCTTTTTTTTACCTAATTCAATAAATAAAGGTATAATAATGTATATACACACCCTAGTGTTCAGATCTGTACGTAAATGTCGGGCCAATGTAAACGCGGTTTGCGTCAGACATGCTCCCAGCTGGATTCTCCGTTTCATATATTCACATACAGCTTACGCAGTACGGTATTTACACAGAACAACCATAATCGTTAGATATCACACATTAACGCCATTTTAGTTTTCTCATTATGTATAGTTATATGCTTATATAATTTGCATGTATCTCTGCTTACTCTTTGCGCAAATCACTTTATTGTAGGTCTAGCTCGTTCGATTTCTTTGTTTCCGAACAATAGGAAATTTAGCGCTCTTCGTAGTTTTGCTGCATATGCAACAGTTGTCTTTCATTTCGTCGGTTATCCCATTTCCCCGTTTCAGTTGGCTGACGTTTATTTCGCCAGTCGACCTTTTAACGTTAAACTCTGGACTTAAAAGGATTGCGGAGGAGTAAAAGCTACTTTATTCAACTGGTTGCTTTTATTTTTTATCCACGAAGACGTTTCCATATGCCATTTTTCATCCTTTATTCTCGCAATCTTTGCCGCCTTAATTCCTTAATCAATATTCATGAGGAGGTTCTCTCGAAAATCTTCCAGTCGGAGAAAAATAAAGAAATAAATTATGTTAGTCTTTGTACTTCACAGTTGTTGAACTTTATTGTGGAGCAGACTTTGCTATTATGGTAGCCATAAAATTGACGACAAAAAAGATTAATTTTAAAATTGTTAAGTTCGATTACAATTAGAATTTAATTATTCTTGAAAATCAATTCCGTTTAAACTTCAAGCGGTTCTAGTATTATCAAAATTAAGTCCTACCAAAATAATATTGCGATTAACTGTGTATATCGTGCCATTTTGAAGGATTCGTTTACAATATATAAAGAGCATTTCATTTAAGTAAGAGTAATAGCGAATAGGTATAAAAAAATTTAACAAATATAAGAATATATAAGAATCTACAATTGTTCAATTTAAATGCAAAGTTTTTTCTATCGTTGTTCCAGTAGGCAACCTAATATTTTATGTAAATCATTCACATAGGCTCGGTTTAATCATCCTTGTAGTAACCAATCCAGCCCAAGTGGTAATTGAGAACAGCTATTCTGCCTTACGAGGACTAAACTCATCATTGTTATTCTTTATATCTGCTATCATTAAAGGACTCGAATAGTTTCTTCTCCAAAATATGAAATTTCTCCAGAATTCTTCATATTTAAAAAAATTTAAATTTTCGTTTTTATATTCATCCTTTAAGTCGCATTACTCTGTAATTTTTGCAGTTAAATTCCCTCTGATGTTGCGACTTTTAAGCAGTAATAATTTGGAATATACAAAGCAGTACGTTTATAAATTATAAAAGAAATTCGCTACTTTTTTATATTGGCTGTAATTTCTATTGTTTACACTTTATAACCCGTGGAAACATGCTTATGTACATTACATTGTATTTGGCTAAAATTTAACAACCACATCAAATTGTTGAATAGGTTGTAAATACGATGATAACACGTTTAATTTGGATATTTATTTATACACAAATGCTACCAACATAACATAGAACGTTGTCTTCAAAAAATTCACCAAATTTATATAGAAACTGCATTTACAAGTTGTGTAAATTAGAATATGTTTTAAATTCAAGCAATGCAAGTACGTGGCCGCGTACTTCGTATGTACATTGACATTATTACCGCATAGTAGAAATGTCTTTCGGGTATTATTGCCTACTTAGTATTTTACTTAACATTTCGTTGATCATGCTTGTCAGCTTCTTCAGAGGATTTTTAAAAATCGGTGATGTTGTCTCTCGCTCCTCGTTATATATCCCATTTCTATTCCGCTTTGTTGTATGAGGACTCTAATAATACATGTTGTATAACTAATAATATATGTTGTAGTTACGTTGTAGTACGTTATAATACAACGTTAGTAAAAAGTCCCGGAACGGTCGAATGACTTTGTTATTTGACAATTATGATTTCTGAAATTTGGTATGGGGGTATAGTTAATATAAATGCATTTTATGCAATACAGTTAATATTTTTTTCACTTCCGGTTTAATCGGCAATACGTCCAACTTTTTGTCTTTAAATGGAACGCCCAGATTTTTTTAACACTTTTGAATGCAAAATAAAAAACTACGTCCAGGAAGTATTAAGATGTTTATTTTTATTCACAAGAAAACAGTTAAAAAATTAAAAAAGTGTCCTAGTACAGAAAAATCAAGATACCTTTGAAAAAAGTTGTTGTTTAGTGTTTGCATTCTTTTTGCCGTCACATTTGACAATTTCAAAAGCGTTTTAACTTTTGCATCGCTATAAATTTACTTATTTTAGACATTGACACATTTGGAAATGGCAGTAAAACTTACTGAATCAGAACGAATTGAGATATTAATGATGCGTGGGTACGGTGATCGTCGACGTTCTTTCAAAAGAGGTTCGTATTTTGTTTAGTACTGTTTATCCGGATCGTCACATTAGTAAAAGTACGGTATGCCGAACAATTCAAAAGTTTGAAGTCTTTCGTCAGGTGAAGGATTTACCTAGAAGGGGACGTCCATTAACAGCAACAGATGAAGAAACTAGTTTGAATGTGTTACTTACAGTGGAAGAAAATCATCACGTGTCCACAACAGAATTAGGTCAAATTCATGAGATCTCTCAAAAATCTGCTCATAAGATTCTTAAATCAGCAAGAATGAAAGCCTATAAAATGTATCCCGTCCATGAGTTAACTGAAGATGATCCAGATCGTAGACTACAATTTTGCGAAACAATGACGGAATTGATCGACCAGCAGCCTAATGCTTTAGATCACATCGTTTTTTCAGATGAGGCAACTTTTTGTCTCAACGGCACTGTGAACAGACATAATTGTCGCTACTGGTCAATTGAAAATCCGCATTGGATTGAAGAAGTCCATACACAGCGTCCTCAAAAGGTGAATGTCTGGGCTGGTCTTGTTGGAAACAACATCATAGGACCATTTTTTATAAGAGGAAATTTAACTGGCAACGTCTACTTAAATTTATTGCGAAATGAGGTTGTTCCAGCACTTGCGGCCCTCTTTCCAAATGCAAAAACAGGTGATTACCCTAATGCACATGTTTGGTTTCAACAAGATGGAGCACCCCCCATTTTGCCCATAATGTCCGCGATTATTTGAATGAAATTTTTCCGGGACGTTGGATCGGACGTAGAGGAGCAATCGAATGGCCAGCACGTTCGCCAGATCTCTCGCCATTAGATTTTTTCTTTTGGGGTCACTTGAAATGTCAAGTGTACAAAAGTCGTCCCCATAATCTTGAACATTTGGAAGAGAGAATAGTTCAAGAAGCCAATCGCATCACTCCAGAACAAATACAAAATTCAATAAGAAATTTTACTGACCGTTTACATTTTTGTCAAATTGTAAATGGAGAGCATTTTGAACAATTATTGTAATCGCAACCTGAATAGACAGGTATCTTGATTTTTCTGTATTAGGACACTTTTTAATTTTTTAACTGTTTTCTTGTGAATAAAAATAAACATCTTAATACTTCCTGACCGTAGTTTTTTATTTTGCATTCAAAAGTGTTAAAAAAATCTGGGCGTTCCATTAAAAAAAAAGTTGGACGTATTGCCGATTAAACCGGAAGTGAAAAAACTATTAACTGTATTGCATAAAATGCATTTATATTAACTATACCCCCACACCAAATTTCAGAAATCATAATTTTCAAATAACAAAGTTATTCGATCGTTCCGGGACTTTTTACTAACGCTGCATATACGTATGTAGTTACGTTATAAATTATAATATATACGTTGCATATATTATAACGTAATAACATAACATAAATGTATATACATATATACAACAAATTATTTACAAGTATTGTATTTATTGAAGTCGTCTTCAGTAAAAAACATGACGGAAAATAAAAACCTGAAAATTTCGAAATTACAAAAATTTTCAACACCATTTTTTTTGACAATTACACTAACACAATGTCGGTGCCATGCGGCTAAAAGAAATTCTTTGAGCACATACAGTTCGGACACCTGTAGTAATACATAAATTAAGTACTGCTTGGATACGGAACTTGCAACATTTACAACTTATTTTGAATTAAGCTAATACTACTAAGACTATAACTATTTCCTTTGGTAATGAAAACAAAACCTATTTTTGCTGATTCAGTTGCCTTTTATTGGAAGATAACCCGATTTTATATTTCCTTTCTGGATCGTAGAAATGTGGAAATAATAAAAAATAGGGAACACTGTTTAAAAATACCATTTTTTTTTCTAGTTGAGTATATCTATGTTAGGTTTGAATTTTCGTTAACAGGCAACAAATATTATAGGTAGGGTAACTTTTTAGCGTTACAACAAACCAAAACAAAGCTAAAAAAAAAAAAACGTTAGTTTCTAACGTTTTTTTATTAAGTCCTTTTCTTTTCTTTTATTAAATCCTCCTCGAGCCTTAATTCTTTCAGGCACAGTAGCTACCAGTTTGTAACATGTTTCTGGAGAAATAGATGCCCATTTCGTACACACTATTTGTTTCAAGGCTTCTTTAAAGGTCTTTTAGATGTGGTTGTATTTACGAACCCTATCCTTCAATATATTCCATGAGTTTTCAAATAGGCGAAAGGTCAAGTGATTGTGGGGGCCAGACCAAAATCTGCACTCGGTTATCAGTAAACCATTTCATTATAACTCCAGCCTTGTGGCAGGGGGCATAGTCTTGCTGGAAGTAATAATCCTCTGAGTCAATATCATAAAATCTGACAACTGATGATTCGAGAGCCTCTTCCAACATCCCGATGCCCGATTTCATGCGGCCCTCGCACACATAGACTTCCGCAACACCTTGTGCAGACATACATCCCCAAATCATAACGCTTCCACCGCCGTGTTTAACAGTAGGTAAAATACACTCTGGAGAACATGCTTCGCCTGACCTCCGCGGAATATAACTGGCTCCGGAAACGCTGTGCGTCTGCACAGAATAAACGAAGAACTTTCCGAAATTTTTTTTATTTTTGTAAGAAAAGTAGGGATGAGTTCAATAATGCATATTGCAAGAATTATGAGATATTTTTAAGTACTTACATCTATATTAGGCTCATCGGACCAAAGTACTTTGGCCCAGTCATCTACAGTCCGATATAGGTACTTCTTTGCACACGTAGAGCGCTACTTGCGGTGTAGCTCGGTCAGCAAAGGCTTGTGTCGCGGTTTCCACGGGCACGTAAATTCACCGCAGTTAACCTTCTTCTAACCGTATGCACGGAGATTGGTGCGTCTCGTTGAGCGCGGAGGTCAGTAAAAATCGCTATCGCGGATTTGTGCCTATTCCGGAGCGCGAGAAGATCAGTCGATCTTCTCTCATAGTCGTTACATATTTTCTACCGCTCTTGGGTAGATTGTGATACTCTCCAGTCCTTTGGCAGCGGTTAATTGTGTTTTGCACTGCACGACGCGAACACTATATTGTCTTAGCAATTTTTACTTGTGACTATCCCTGTTTGTTTAATGAAATTATCTGGCCTCGTAAAGGCTCAGATAATTGGGGCTTCTGTGGCATATTGTGTATACACAAACTTACAAGCGGAGGTCCGCACTCTAAATGAATTTTTGAAACTGGCAAACGATGTTTCTCTCTCTACTCACAATACATTACTCAACCCAAAACTTTTAATTTCTGTCTTATACAGCTTGGCAATTTATGTTTTCTGGGAATTTCTACTTTAGACAACGATTAGGTATAGGATTACTGTTTTTCTAAGCCGTGCTATCTACTGCGCGAAACATATGTTTGATTGGGATGCCTATAACATTTGCTTCCAGCTGTATTTGTATTCGTGCATATTACCAATATACAGGATGTTCAATTAACGCAGAGCAGCATCAAGGATTTTTTGAGTGGCAGATGGTGTTTTATCTCTTCATTATACATGGGACGTTGTTAAGTTGTTCCAAATAAAAAGAAAATTTAACAAAAATCTATAACTATCAAAATACCTTTATTAGTGCGAATTAAGGAATGACTTTTTGTATATTGATAGACAAAGGGTAACTTATAAGCCATTTTATGTCTGTGTAGAAACTCAGAAATTCTGAACAAACTTCGCAATTTTGAAATATCAAATATTTATTTCTTTTTTAGATGTATCATCGCGTATATCATTTTATCACTTGCTAGAACTATTGTATCTTCTACAATTACATTATGTGGCTTTTATTAGCAAATAAGTGTGTTTTCAGTGTCGCAAATAAATCAATAAGCATTACGTTGTAAAAAGCCATATGTTTTTACAAACTATAACAACAGAAAAGCTTACAATAAATAAAACAACAGGTCGACGGAGATCGATATATTTATATTAAAATATAAAAGCAGACGTAACATCAACTTTTTAATACCTCGTTTCATATTTTGCATATCAAATGCGTATATACCTATTGAAACAATAGCGTTTCGCGGTATCCACACCAGCAGTTCTGCGTAGAATTCCCGGTTAATATTACGATAAACTTTTCCAGTTTATTCGTGGGAGTAAGATGTACGTCAAAGCAGGATAATCCTTAAATCCAAAATTCTACCGTTGTATATGTTGTGTTAGGATATCCAACAGAAATCGAAGAATAAAGCTGAAAGGTCTAACGGATACTGAGGTAGAGCAAATATTACGAAATCCTAGCGTGGGTATCTACACGAAATACAGAATAGTTAGCTTATAAATGCAATTTTGTTCGTTCAAACGAAGAAAGATAGAAATTCTAACATTTGTGCTGTTCTTGTTGAAATTAAATATTTGAGGATGTAATGAGGGCTAATGTACTTCACTTTATTGAACGGAACGTGTACCATACGTAATCGTTATCGTTAGTAAATTTTTTACAGGTGTTCATAAACTATTTCCAAAAATAGATATTTTCAATTTGAAAAAACTTTTTTAACGAACTATAGACGCCACTATGGATTGAAAAGGAAATTCGACGAAGATTGATATTTAGGTGCGATACATTTATTTTCAATAGTTTTCGAAGTATTAGTGCGTGTAATAGGTTAATCTTTTATAATAGTGTGACATGCAATGAATGATGACGAGTAATCGTAATATGAAAAAATTTGGGTTTCGAAATCGCGTCGTAATTGCCTGAGAATGCCTACGTTTCCCTCTCAATTTCGTGGAACTTCCTCTGGGCTATTGCAAGATGCGTCGCTGCCGTTCAGCTGCACAACAGCCTAGAGCAAGCTTCAGGAAGTTGAGAGCGAAACGTCGGCATTCTCAGGCAATTACGACACGGTTTCAACTCTGAAACCCAAATTCTAAATCAATGACCGCGGAAGTCTACAACAACACATAATAATCTTCGCTTAAAAGATCACTGTTACGATTGGATGTCGTGACTGTTCCGATGGATTTATCGGTAGCCCGTCTCTTATTCCAAGGTTCAAGGAGCCATATAACTATCAGTTATAATGTGAAAATGAAAAAGAAAGTGGACACTCGCGAAATGAAAACACCTTCGTATCTAACGCTTCATACGTTTGTTAACAACTACAGATTCCTGGTGAAGGCCTACCTGACATAGATTACTTCTTTGAATATTATGTCTACAGAGAACTATATTTACAGAACCTAATCAAGTGTCCCCACTATTCGCCATCATTATAGTAGGGAAAAAGTGTAGGTATGTTTGTTCGTTACCGAAATTACCTGAAATTTAATTGCCCTTGGAAATTCCAGCTGAAAGAAAGGACAATGTAGTTTCTATTGACAGTTATAGGGTTATAGCTAGAGCTCCCCAAAGTGCGTGGCAAGTCAGAAGGCGTACCGCCGGGCGTGGCCGGGGGGATATGTAATGTAATATATAAGCAAATAACTCGCATCGCATTTCGGTAGTTTATTACCGTATGCGATCGGGTTGTGACGGTATGGCGGACGCGCGTAGTAAGAAACGCCCACAGGCCGACAAAGTGAAAAAGTTCTGTGGAGAATTTCCTGACTTAATATATAATGGAAGTAAGATTATATGTAAAATTTGTAATATACCTCTGATGTGCAATGATAAATATGGCTGTAGAAGACATGTAAATAGTCAGCAACACAAAAATAAAAAACTGGCTGTATCACCGACTGAGGCAACTCAATTTATAATTGATTTATTTTATATGCTGACTGCGTGTAATTTACCGTTTTCCTTACTCAGGAAGAAACCATTCCGTGAATTTTGGAATGAATATAATCCAGACTTTGAGTTACCGTCGGAAACAAGCTTAAGGAGATGTGTGCCAAGTGTACGTACCGAAATTGAAAACAGGATCAGATCTGCAATAAAAAATAAACTACTGTGGTTATGTATTGACGAAACGACAGACCGTAAAAAACATTCTATTTTGAATGTGATTGTACGTATACTGGAACCTCGTCAACTTACAAAGGGAATTTTATTAGCTAGTAAAAGACTAAAATCGTGTACTGCCGACGCTGTCGAGAGCGTAGTCGTTGATACTTTACAAACATTTGAAATTGCCACTGCTCAAGTATTAATTTTCATGACCGATGGTGCCGCGACAATGCGCTGTGTAGGTCGTTCTCTTCAAGAACATTATGGGATGATGTTATATATTACTTGTAAACTTCATGCTCTGAGGTAAATGCATTAATAACAAATACGAAACGAGTGTTTCTCAAATCTCCCAAACGTACCAGTGAATTTCATAAACAGTGTCCCGGTATTCCCGAACCACCAGAGCCGATTCTTACGCGTTGGGGGACATGGCTGAAGGCAGCGTTTTATTATTTTAAATACTTCCGGCAAATAAAATCAGTCGTCTTACAATTCAATCCCAACGAATCTGCGGCTATTAAGGAAAGCCAGGATAAATTCCAAGATATTTCCGTTGAAGCAGATTTACAAACCGTTTACAACAATTATAGAGAAGTACTTGAGGCAATAAATAAATTACAAAATAGTGCACTGTCCCTGGCGGAGTCAGTACAAATATTAGATGACGTTAATACACTCCTACACTGTATAAATAACAAAAAAAATGATATCGTTACAAGAAATTTTGAAAGTGTTATGAAGAAAGATACAAATTTTAGCAGGTTAAGACAAGTTTGGGAAGGTAACTCTACTGATGCGGTGACTAAATTCAAAGATTATTTTAATTACGCGTGTATTACATCATTAGACGTCGAGCGTTCATTTTCAAGATATAAAAACATTTTTTCAGAACGACGAACATCCTTGAAAGAAACGACTGTGGAAACATTCCTAATGCTTCAGATGTTTGAGAAATCGGATTGCGCTTACGGTAACAGTTTTAATGTGCCTACCTCCTCGTGTGCTGACTAATACTATTTTCCTTGTGCATTAACACCCACTATATTGGATACGGCTAATTACAAAAGTAAGCGTTTTAAAATTATTTATTTCTTTTGTTTTTATGTACTTTACTTATGTTCCTTATCGACGCCTATGGTGCGCCACGCGCTTGGGGACCTCTAGTTATAGCAAATGCTCAAACAATTCAGCTAATTTCGGTTTACAATTTACCTGCTTATCTAATTGGTTTATGACAATACGCCATAAATTCCGAAAAACGAGAAATTAAACTTAGGCCTGAACGGATATCAACAACCAAACGGAGATAACGTGCTTACCTAATTTAAAGGCAATTCTATAAATAACTAAGCGTTAAAATAACCCGAATAGTCGCATTATTTGACAGTTACTTAACAGTTTTTGATAATTTAGCTTAACTTCACAGCAAGCTACTGCAATATCTTGAAAGCTACCAAAAACAGGTATATCGAACCCTAATATGAATTGATGCAAAATTTCTTTTCTAATCCAATAATATATTTAAAAATACCATGGTTGATTTGAAAAAAAGACTTAATTTTCAGTTTGAAAATATCCATACTTAAAGACAGCTTATGAACATCCTGTATAATGGTTACTTACTCTACTACTACTCTAGTTGCACAAGAGTAAATACTTTCGTCTTCTTTATGTTCTCAAATGTGGTGGAAATGCTGAAATTTGAACACGATCGTAAATATCCCTAAAATAGTTGACATCTGAGGTAAGGTGTCTTAATATAAATTATTTACATGAGACGTGTATAATTGACTAAAAGATTAAAAGGTCTATTATTGTATTTAAAATAAGAAGGTTGGCAGCTACTATTACGACCTATTCCAATATTTCAAAGTTCTTTTCATAATTACATCATTAAAACTAACGAGTTTCGTGCAGAAGATATCGCGATTTTCATCATTAAAAAAGAACATTGTATTTTAATATCAGAGATTGCAAATTGGCATCATTCTCGAAATAATGTGTAGGTGCACCGAGGAAAAATTCATCTGATCAGTTTGCTTTAAACAATACAAACACAACAATAATTTGCTGTTTGCTTTAATAATACAAAACAATTTATGTATGAAATTAACAACGGGGAGATATCAGATTATATATTTTTAGATTAGCGAATACTAAATGAAAACCCTTTAAAAAAAGGTGGTTGCGTTCAAAACACTCAATTATTAACCATTGAAATATTTTAAACAATGGCTACTTTTTACAATTACTAACAATAAGCTTAATGAGAATCTCCGAGAACAATCTCATTTCAAAGTTACTCAAATGTGTCTCGCTTCATTTCAAAGCGTTCCCTAACTCGATCAAGGAACGGTTTCTTCAAAATAATCTTATTTTTAAGAGAAATATATAAACATTATGGCTCTAGGGAAATATTTTGCCGTTCTACTTCGCTATTACTGAATTCTGCTGCTGAGAATCTTTCAGCAGTCTGCCTTAAAGAAATAATCTAAAACTAGATCATTTTATACTAATTATGCCGGCAAGAACAAACGAACCTCCAGAAGTATACTCGTGAAAGTAACATGAAAGAACTTATATATCCTTCGATTTTCATTGGATCTTATTTTAGCACTGAGAAGAATTTCCATCTTCCAGAATTTGCCGTAAACTGATACCTTGAAAAGTTTTTGAGCCTCGAAATAATTAACTTAATGCGTCATATGCGACAAGAAACGAAGAAAACTTTTCATTTCAAAACGTACTTGACACTTTGTTTGATTGGGTAGTCTATACAAGGATATTGTTATTTTATTTAAAACGAATTGACTCGAAACCGACCGATTTGGGCCGTTTACATATTTTATGTTTGCAAATCATCCATGTAATCTGTTTGGTCATCAGGGCTTCCTAAGATGTTTTTGAAATTATTGTCCGATGAGAATAATTGCGGCAAAAGTTTTTGTAACTTGGCTAAAAGAATGCAATTTGCCATATTTCTTGTTAGTCTTGTCAATATTTCCTAGCTTGCGAACATTTCTAACTCTTATTCTATTCCCGTTGAGAATATATGTTTCAATTTTGATGATTTATTTAAGTTCATGTTGATATCTGTCTTTGATTAAAGCCAAATTAAGTAAATGACTAGTTCTATCTGCAATCTAAATTTTCAGCTTTGCATTTCTTTGTAGTAACATACGACCGCGTGAACGGTCAGATTTCGGCAGATGATTTCGCAATACCGCAACAGGATGACATATCTACTTGAATAAACGTACTTGTTATCTAAAATAAAAAATGATAACAAGGATTGCGGAGTACCACTAACGTATCGGCACACTCCGCACTACACCAATTCAATTCATTAATCCAGGCCGACTGTTACGAGGATGCGTCTATACTCACTTTCATTCAGTCATACGGTTAAAAATGAGGATCGACGCATCCTCAAAACGGCTGACCCGGATTAGTTGTTTGAATTTGTGAACTACTGACTATCTTTTACTCGGTCTACAGTCTACTACATCAAACAATTTATTTTTTGTCCACGGTCTGAATTATTTGTTATCTTGGATAATACTAACATTTCATCTAATTTTACGTTGTAGTATTTTAATAATGAACATTTAGAGTCATCTTTTGTTAAATACGATAATATCAACGTTAAATGTTCAGCTTGATTTTTCTCAGAATTTTTGTTATGCAACCTTACGATTTATTTGCACGATCATAAAAGGTAGAAAAAGCAACATCGAATTCCACTACGAAAAATGCGTATTGTCATTTAAAATTTTTTTGGATCACGTCATAACTAAAACACAAATGAAAGTCTGAAGGTGAATCGCACCTTCAGACTTTATTTCTAAAAAATAAAATCGACGTGCTTTGGCGTTTTCATAGAAACCGGCCGAGTACGCTTTTCCTTAATATTCCACACTTTAGTCCCACGCTGTATATATAAATGTATATAATAAATTATATATTGCAAATGATAAATCGAAATTGACAAACGACTAACTTAAACATAGCAGTAACATATGAAACGCCCCAAAATACTTGTCAAGAGCCCTAGTTTTAAAAATGCAACACTAATAAGCCATAGACCAAACAACGACACTGCGGAACGCGACCACCGCGAAGCCATTAGCTAGAAAATTAATTAAAGAAAAAAATTAAAGAAATTAATAAGAAAATCGAGACAATTTGCGAGGCTAAAAGTTATGCAATCAAACAGTAATAAATGATAATCTTTCATAAAATACAAATGATTTCCATTAAGTCTCTCTTTTTTCAGGTTTCTTGTAGTTTTAGATGTTTCATGCTCAGTATATTTCTTTGATACGTTAACTTGCAAAACTAGAATCGACATTTTGGAGTTGTTGTTTAGACTGTCTATAAGCAAAGTATTATACAGCGTTAGTAAAAAGTCAACACTTTTGAAACACTTTTGAATGCAAAATAAAAAACTACGTTCAGGAAGTATTAAGATGTTTATTTTTATTCAAAAGAAAACAGTTAAAAAATTAAAAAAGGGTCCTAATACAGAAAAATCAAGATACCTGGTTCAGGTTGCGATTACAATAATTGTTCAAAATGCTCTCCATTTACAATTTGACAAAAATGTAAACGGTCGGTAAAATTTCTTATTGAATTTTGTATTTGTTCTGGAGTGATGCGATTGGCTTCTTGAACTATTCTCTCTTCCAATTGTTCAAGATTATGGGAACGATTTTTGTACACTTGACATTTCAAGTGACCCCAAAAGAAAAAATCCCATGGCGAGAGATCTGGCGAACGTGCTGGCCATTCGATTGCTCCTCTACGTCCGATCCAACGTCCCGGAAAAATTTCATTCAAATAATCGCGGACATTATGGGCAAAATGGGGGGAGCTCCATCTTGTTGAAATCAAAAATGTGCATTAGGGTGATCACCTATGTTTGCATTTGGAAAGAGGACCACAAGTGCCGGAACAACCTCATTTCGCAATAAATTTAAGTAGACGTTGCCAGTTAAATTTCCTCTTATAAAAAATGGTCCTATGATGTTGTTTCCAACAAGACCAGTCCAGACATTCACCTTTTGAGGATGCTGTGTATGGACTTCTTCAATCCAATGCGGATTTTCAATTAACCAGTAGCGACAATTATGTCTGTTCACCGTGCCGATGAGACAAAACGTTGCCTCATCTGAAAAAACGATGTGATCTAAAACATTAGGCTGCTGCTCGATCACTTCCGTCATTGTTTCGCAAAATTGTAGTGTACGATTTGGATCATCTTCAGTTAACTCATGGACGGGATACATTTTATAGGCTTTCATTCTTGCTGATTTAAGAATCTTATGAGCAGATTTTTGAGAGGTCTCATGAATTTGACCTAATTCTGTTGTGGACACGTGATGATTTTCTTCCACTGTAAGTAACACATTCAAACTAGTTTCTTCATCTGTTGCTGTTAATGGACGTCCCCTTCTAGGTAAATCCTTCACCTGACGAAAGACTTCAAACTTTTGAATTGTTCGGCATACCGTACTTTTACTAATGTGACGATCCGGATAAACAGTATTAAACAAAATACGAACCTCTTCAAAAGAACGTTGACGATCACCGTACCCACGCATCATTAATATCTCAATTCGTTCTGATTCAGTAAGTTTTACTGCCATTTTCAAATGTGTCAATGTCTAAAATAAGTAAATATATAGCGATGCGAAAGTTAAAACGCTTTTAAAATTGTCAAATGTGACGGCAAAAAGAATGCAAACACTAAACAACAACTTTTTTCAAAGGTATCTTGATTTTTCTGTATTAGGACACTTTTTAATTTTTTAACTGTTTTCTTGTGAATAAAACCGGAAGTGAAAAAAATATTAACTGTATTGCATAAAATGCATTTATATTAACTATACCCCTATACCAAATTTCAGAAATCATAATTTTCAAATAACAAAGTTATTCGACCGTTCCGGGACTTTTTACTAACGCTGTATTGACAGGAATAGTTATAATGTTATGATTGCACTTGTGCTGTTTTGTGATAGTTCTATACGGCTACAAAGCGAAACAACGACGATGAAATCTTCAAAATAGGTTATGTTTATATAATGTTTTTTTTTTCTTTCGTTTTTAAACCAAATTTCTATCAAATCTGTATTTTGTAAACTTTTTTAAGAATAAATACAATTACATACATTTTTGAAGCTACTAAATTTTGTGTCATTAATAAAGCATTTTGAAAATATTTGTACTCTAAGTAACATAAATAAGTCACATAGCTAGAGAGGACAAAAGCGAGAAAAATCATACCTGTTTTGTAGCGACTAGACAGACTTGTGTTTTGTCGTCTCTTGGGGAAACCAGTAGGCAACACGAATCCTTTCTTATGAGACGAATAGACTCGAATCTGACTAGTCGCCGCAAAAAAGCTATGATTTCACTCGCTTTTGTCCTCTCTACACCTAAGTCACAACAGTATTACCGGATACTTGAGGTATGGGATAGTAATGGGTTGCTCAAGTTTCTAATATGTAGTAAGTTTATATTTGTCTCGAAATCATTTTCTTCAAACTCAATTACGTATATCCAACCAACGTTGTTTGCTTAAAACGAAAGAGGCGTAGACCGTAGGGAAGTTTTAGTAAATATAACGTTTACTTGTGCTCCCTTTTCGTTGTGTTTATATAAATCTGTGAGCGCTTCAAATGCCGTTTACGCATTTTCACCCTCAAAGTGAACGCTTCTACTACATTAACACAAGAAGCTGATGTTGATATAATTTCGTACAATGATGTCGAGTGTGAGTAAGTATTGTATGTATTAGAATATACCGACCTAATATACCATCCGTGTACGTAAATATACCTGCGAAGATCATGTATCCAAGTGAGTGAAATCTAGTTGAATTAATTAAAGTGTGCGGTTCAATACATACAAACTCCATTACTAGGTGTGTGTTATTTATAATTCCAAATAGAGCTAACCCTGCAAAAGTACATGGAATGCAATAAATTATTATAAAATACAAATGGAGTGTCCGTAACGTTGGTCTTGCTGACAAAAATATGTTTTTTGAAGATATTTACTACGTTATAAAAAAATTATCAAAATTAGCGCTGAATAAAGGAAATGTCCAAAAATTTCTATTATTGTCAATAAGCAGAAAATTAACAAAAAGCAAATAGGGAAGTTTGTCTCTTCGATTTTATATACTCAATACGTCATCAATTGTCTGACCCATATTTCTTGGAGACGAGCACGTGTTTTTACGTGACATCCATTTTAAAATGAAACACTGTTTTTAAAAATTGTTCAATTTTTTTGTCTGTATGATATGCAGCACCATCTGGTTACGAAGTACATTCGATATTATTCGAGCACATTTCTTCAATTTATGGCCTCAGTTTATTTTGAAGGACGTTAAAGTATTTATCTGCGTTCACGATGTGGTATAATTTACCAACACATCGGACTGATAAGCACACGAAATCATTACGGAAGAGGTCGGAAACTTACCTTTATTTTTAAAGCAGTCATTGTGATTGTGGTCTTGTAACTAGAGAGGACAAAGACGGACGAAATTATTATTTTTTTACAGAGACTTGACAGAAGCGTGTTTTATCGACTTTCGGGGTCACCAGTGGGCAACACGAATCCATTCTCATGAACCGAATAGACACGAATCTAATCAGTCGCTGCAAAAAAAGGAATAATTGCACCTGCCTTTGTCATCTCTACTTATGACCTTTCTTCGAGTATCACTGGTAGAAACCTCAAACTTAGATTCGTGACTCCGTAAAACTGTCAGTGAGTTCTATAGATTCTGGAACCATTCATCTGTTTCTTTTGTTTCTATGTTAGGGAGGGATTTTCTTTTGTCTATGGGTCATTAAGGCGAATACTCCAATAAAAGGCAGAAACCGTGTGAACTTGCCTTGTCTTAAATACTAGTTTTCTGGAAGCCCTGTAATAAGTCGCTATTGAACATTTTTCCGTTGCCGGATTGTATAAAACTCTCAATTCTTCATAATTAGCCCGATGATTTTTTATCATAATCCTATTTAAGGTCTTTAAGTTTGTATCGAATTATTGCGCTGTATTGCCCGTGACAAATTTACATTCAGCAATTTGCGCAACGGATTTGTCTTTTGAATCCAAATGAATTATCATTTGTTTTATCTCATAAAAAGCAGCTTTACGACGAGACATTTTTATTCGTCAACAGTAATGCACAAACATATCTGAAATGTTACTATATGATTGTTTACCGTTTAACTGAAGATGCTTTAGTCGAGTGTTTTGTTATATTTACATTTCTGTACAAAGGTGTCAGCTTGGAGTTAAACATATAACATGTATGAAAATATTTTTTAAAATTTTCCAGAAACATGTGGAGAGACCAAATATCGGATATTTTCAAAAAATTTTTTTTTTTAACAAGACCAGTATTTGCTTTTAATCATTTGGAATACTACGAAATCGAATAATACGAAATTTCGAAACTACGAAATGTAAATTTCTACAAAATAAAGGATACTAATTCGCTGAGATCTGTACACTAAAATAAAGGATTTGTTGATTCAAAGTTGAGTAAAAGAAATAATTTATTTATTTATTTCTACCAAAGAAATTTATATTTTGATATTATTTCTTTAATCCAAGAAAGCATTGGACACTAATAACCACAAAGCTTGATATTAACTTTGTCCGCGGAGCACATCCCGAATGTGTCCAGGTTAATAATTAATACGCATGCGCGCTTCCGGATTTGTTGGGAATATGTTCATGATTTTCATACATCGCGGAAGTGTTTAATACAGATTGGGAGAGAGCATAAAGCAACTGTCCTGAGAGATGTAGTAGACTGTAGACCACACTCGTATCTTCATATACATATGTATATGCGTTTATATTACCAAGAATTAGAAATTCTAGAATTAACAACTCTGTAGATTTTTTATGTGCGACGACGGTAGGTGTCTTGCAAAAACACAACAAGATCTTAAAAATGTAATTGTCGTTTTTGAACTAATTGACTAATGAACTAGTTGTGCCAAAATGCTCATAATTGCCAATGCAAGAAATTCGTACAAATGGAAAAATAGGAGGACAATGTTTTTGGACTTGTACAAAGAGTATAGGAATCAAGTTGGCTTTTTCAAAATTAAAAACTTGAAAAGAATGTTTGAAGAAATTTCTAAAGAAATGCAGGTTAGAACAAAACACAAACTTTCAAAAAATTTAGAACGTACGTATAAAAAATATTTAGAAAAGAATAAAAGAACCGGACGAGCACGAAAGGATTTTGAATATGCGGAACAAATGAATGATATTTTGCGCCATAAGCGAAGCATCAATCCAGCCATGTTATTGTTATTATCATCTGAAATGTCAGTCGTAGAAATGGAAAATGTTAGACCAGAATCAGCGGATGACATTCGAGAGGATACAGACAACAATAATCAAGAACCTACACATGATAAGTGTAAAAAAGCTGTTTCGGCAGCAGTGGCTGTGAAACAGACATGCAGGAAGAGAAAGGTAAGAGCTGATATCCTGCTCGAAATCAGAGAAGATCGTAAAGAATATTATAGAAAGAGAATGAACCTAAAGGAAGCGAATCTGAAAGAAAGAATGAAAAAAAACAGTATTTTGGAACAAATCCGCATTTTATTGCAACAGTGTGTTGAGAAGAAATAAGAAGAGTATGTCAGGTTGGTAGGAGTGCAATATTGTTGAGTGTACATTTATTTATATTTTCAAAAATTTATCTTTAGGTTTCTTTCTTTTTTACTTATACATTCTTTATAATCAGTGTTCCTTTATTGCAGTACTTTGCCGTTCAAAAAATAATGCCGGTTTTTAGGATTATTTTTTTGTTAAATCTACATAAATTTTTATTTTTTATTTTCCGTATGTTTGGAAATAGTTTTGTTAATAAAAAAAATACATTTGAATTTTTTTTCAATTTTCACATCAACCCAAATCAATTTTAAAGTTTACATTTCACATAAAATAAAAGAACTGTAGTATTGTATTTCTATCTTAACATTTACGATAAGTGTATTTGAAGATTTGAAAATTGCTCATAATTGTTTTTGTATATCGCTATTATTCTGTAAGCATCTGATTCTTGTAGGTAAAGTTGGTGAATAACTTTAGGATAGGTACATGCTTCTGCCATATTTCTTTTGCAACAAGTTTCAGATATAAACCTTTTGCATTTGCTCAAACAAAAAAAAAACAATATTCCAATTAATAAAAGAAAGTGTCATAAAATATTTTACTTCAAAACAGAATATAGTTAGAACAAAAATTGTATACTTTTATATCTAAACGTTTCATTACTTCGTTTCTTCTTAATACACCACCTTGATCATCCCGCTTATCTTCGTTATTGCCTGCTTCATCTACAGCAGCAGACACTTGCTCATGATGTGGTGCGTCATCTTCTATTTCGAAATTTCCATCGTTTGATAGGTTATGCAAAATGTTATGTGTTTAACCTTCTTTAATTTAACATGGTACAGCTGCCGATATTTTTGCTTTAGCAAACCAAAGCAATATTCGATTATATATCTATTTTTGCTAAGTAAATAATTGTAATTAATTTGTCTCCTATTCAGCTGTCCTCTATCTTTAAATGGAGTTAGTAGGACCGTAAACATGGTGTTGCAGCCTATTCAACCACAGACTTAAGATAGTTTAACTACTAAGAATTAGTTTATAGTACTAGTTTATTATACACTTGGTTTATACAAAGAACTGGGTTTTACAAGATTACCCTACTTCAATGCTGTTCGTTATTGTACACGTTTAACCGTTTACATCCGGCACAATTTGGAATTTTAGTCCTCCAGGGATTATCTTGGTATATTCTACCTGCTTAAGGAAATTACCACTTTTCCTGATGGTGGCTATAAACCAAAAGTTGAGACCGATTGTAAGCTATGTTAAATTTATAGTTTTATTGTTAAATTTCCCCTTAAATTCTAAATAAAATGTAGGGAGTAAGAGCCAGAACAAGTAATAGCGAACAACACAGTTCAACACAGACTCATCAAGTTCAATGTAAATTAACCCTTGCAAATAAAGTTAGTCTAAGAAGTTACGTGCAAGTGTTTAATTCCATCGCATACATTCCTTCAAAATAGGAGGAATCAACACATGGTACCAATCACATTTGGTTGGTAATGTACTGCATAAAATGGATACTGCAAACACCCTACTGTCGTGTGTAGAACAAGGAAATCCAATTAATATATCGCGGATTACTTTTCTATGATCACATACAATGTGCGCCTAGAAAATACAAAAAGAAAATTGTCCAAATGGCATATCCTTCATTTTTAATACAAGATACATGTATATCTATCTCATACATATATCTACATGTATGTCCTTTTTCTGTTGTCTGGGAAAATAGCTAAATAGTTTATGAAACGAGTGGTTAAAAAACAGAATCACCTGAATTGAATGAAAATGCTTTCGGTTCAAGGGCGAGTCTGGGTCTTCGGCTGGTCTGTCAATTCTGACATGTGTACCATCAATGATGCCAATAATTCCCGGGAAGCCCTTTTGCCTAAAAAATTCTGTTGCTGTTTTCTCGTCGTTTGTCAGCCATTTAATAATTCCGGGTGATAAATTGCTTAAAAAAGTGTTATCTTTTACCCTCATTGCAATCTTGTACAGAGTGCTCTTACTTATATTAAAACGACCTGCCACATCTCTATACGATGCTGCTTTGACCATATGTTTCAAGGGTGTAACTTCTTCTGCATCACCTTTTTGATAATGGTAGTATTGAGATAGTGCAAATTGATCAAATAACTGCAATATTACTTCCCTCCTTATGCGAAAATGCTGTAGATATTGATGATTCAATAACTAGAGAACAGTTTCTTCGAAATAGCATATAATTAATTAATAATTCGGAACACGAAATTTTTGTCTCCGCGAACAACAAACTTTATGGAGCGAAGGCGTCGAATGCCCGAAAGCGTTCGGGATGTGGTCCGCGAACAAAGCTACATATTTATTTTACTTTAAGAAATTGAGTTTTTAAGTGAAAAAAATGTAACGTTCTTAACCAAAGAATATCGAAAGAAATGGTCACAATAGTTTGATTGTGATAGCAACCACAATTTAGATTTGATTACCTAAATCGTAAATTTTGTTTTTAAAGAATAGATTTAAAGAATTTCAAAAAACAGATAACCAAAAAATGCTGCTAATACAAGCTGTTCATGGTATTGGTGGAATCTCTCACGGCAAAAACTATGTGAAAAGAGGGAGCTCCGGCGGATGTATTTCTACCTACTTGGCGCCATTGCTGTAGTTTGGAGGGTTTCTCTGCTCACATCTCTGTTTGCCTTTCGGCTTAACACCCCTCTTTAAGAACGACGAACTATGCGTGTAGATACACCTGGCCCGTCATTCTTGCATCTGATGTTAAACTTATCTATTCTTTGACACAAAAAAAAATATTTCAAGGAGATATTGCTTTCGCATAATGAAATAAGACGAAAAAATATATTTATTTCATTCAATCGTCTTTTTTTGCTGTGTACAATGCGTTTTACGTTGATTGTTTTCCTACATGCTACTGGGAGTTGATAACAACATTCGTGCGTCGCTAGTCGCTCAACTGCTTCGAGAGCAGCCAAGCGTCCAAATACGCTGGGAATTTATTTATGTCCAGTGTATTTGATTTGTTAAGTGCATATATATTTTACCCATTTTTATTGTTTAAACCTTTTTATTTATTACTACTTAATACTTACATGTAATATTTGCCCTTTTATGTCCACATGGTCGCCATAAAAAACGAGACGATTAGTAAGCAATAATAAATAATGTCAATACAGCAGTAGTAGTACAGTGCACTTTTACACAAATGCCACGACATATTGATATCCAGACAAGATATCGCGTTTTACAATGTTTGGAAGATCGTTACTCCATACGAACAGTGTCGGAGCGCTTTGAGGTGAATAGAAATACGGTTTTTAGAATTAAAATGAAATGGAGGCAGGAACAAACAGGAACAAGTAGAAAACAAGGTTCGGGAAGGCGACCGGTTACCACTAGGCAGGAAAATGAAACGTTATTTAATTATTTGCGAAACAACCCATTCAAGACACCGTTAGATGCTATTGAAGAAGTGAATTTTTCAGCATCTATAAGAACAGCTTTTCGGCGAATTGAAAACAGTGAATTAAAAAATTGTGCCGCAGCTAGAAAAAACTATTTGAACGAGGACAATAAAAATCTCAGGATGCAGTTTTCTTTCGATTAAGTAAATATGGATCCACAGATGTGGAGAAATGTCATATTTTCTGATGAGAAAGTTTTTCAAAGATATTACGACGGTCCTATTCGTGTATACAGCGTTAGTAAAAAGTCCCGGAACGGTCGAATAACTTTGTTATTTGAAAATTATGATTTCTGAAATTTGGTATGGGGGTATAGTTAATATAAATGCATTTTATGCAATACAGTTAATATTTTTTTCACTTCCGGTTTAATCGGCAATACGTCCAACTTTTTTTTTAATGGAACGCCCAGATTTTTTTAACACTTTTGAATGCAAAATAAAAAACTACGTTCAGGAAGTATTAAGATGTTTATTTTTATTTACAAGAAAACAGTTAAAAAATTAAAAAGTGTCCTAATACAGAAAAATCAAGATACCTGTCTATTCAGGTTGCGATTACAATAATTGTTCAAAATGCTCTCCATTTACAATTTGACAAAAATGTAAACGGTCAGTAAAATTTCTTATTGAATTTTGTATTTGTTCTGGAGTGATGCGATTGGCTTCTTGAACTATTCTCTCTTCCAATTGTTCAAGATTATGGGAACGATTTTTGTACACTTGACATTTCAAGTGATTCCAAAAGAAAAAATCTAATGGCGAGAGATCTGGCGAACGTGCTGGCTATTCGATTGCTCCTCTACGTCCGATCCAACGTCCCGGAAAAATTTCATTCAAATAATCGCGGACATTATGGGCAAAATGGGGGGAGCTCCATCTTGTTGAAACAAAAAATGTGCATTAGGGTGATCACCTATGTTTGCATTTGGAAAGAGGGCCGCAAGTGCTGGAACAACCTCATTTCGCAATAAATTTAAGTAGACGTTGCCAGTTAAATTTCCTCTTATAAAAAATGGTCCTATGATGTTGTTTCCAACAAGACCAGCCCAGACATTCACCTTTTGAGGACGCTGTGTATGGACTTCTTCAATCCAATGCGGATTTTCAATTGACCAGTAGCGACAATTATGTCTGTTCACCGTGCCGTTGAGACAAAACGTTGTCTCATCTGAAAAAACGATGTGATCTAAAACATTAGGCTGCTGCTCGATCACTTCCGTCATTGTTTCGCAAAATTGTAGTGTACGATTTGGATCATCTTCAGTTAACTCATGGACGGGATACATTTTATAGGCTTTCATTCTTGCTGATTTAAGAATCTTATGAGCAGATTTTTGAGAGATCTCATGAATTTGACCTAATTCTGTTGTGGACACCTGATGATTTTCTTCCAGTGTAAGTAACACATTCAAACTAGTTTCTTCATCTGTTGCTGTTAATGGACGTCCCCTTCTAAGTAAATCCTTCACCTGACGACAGACTTCAAACTTTTGAATTGTTCGGCATACCGTACTTTTACTAATGTGACGATCCGGATAAACAGTATTAAACAAAATACGAACCTCTTCAAAAGAACGTTGACGATCACCGTGTCCACGCATCATTAATATCTCAATTCGTTCTGATTCAGTAAGTTTTACTGCTATTTTCAAATGTGACAGTTCCCCCGTTTACACCTCGCGTGTAGCTCGCGAATGGCTTGAAGCAAACAATATAAATGTTTTGAAATGGCCTTGTAATAGCCCAGACTTAAACCCCATCAAAAATTTATGGAGACTAATAACTAAATCTATTTACAAAAGAAATTTCAGGCCTAGAAATAGAGAGAAAATATTACATTCTATACAAGAATCATAGGACCAAATTGATAATAATTATGTTCAAAATGTTATAAATTCAATGCCAAGGCGCCTAGCTAGCGTTATTCAAAATAATGGAGCTATGACCAAATATTGGTACATATACTTCCGTTTTATTTTGTATACCTATTTATTAAATATTTATGTAGTTGCGGATGTTGTATGCAGTGTGTGATTTTATGTTTCATGAAAAAATAAAACTTAGTTTTTTTTCTCTGCGCCTGTTGTTATGTATAAGTGGCATGAAATACAACTTTAATATTCAACTGCCATTGATGACAGATAAACATCCAAAAATTTAAAAACACACCATACCTGTACCTATCACAGCAAAGTCCGTGTCACATGCAACTAATCTAAGTGTCTCGTTTTATGCGGCAAGCGACAATACATGTACTCTGCTTACACATAATAAAATGTAGATAATAAAAGTAAGTTAAATAACCTTTACCGCTATATGAAGATTTATTAAAACTGTTTTTTCTTTTCATTTTTTGTACGTGCTTTTTAGCTTGTACTGCTATACCACTTATTAAAACATCTGGTAGTCCATAGATAGTGAATGTTGTATTAAAAGATTTCCCATACGTGGTATGTTTTTGTTTTGTATTTTTCTTATCTTTCTTTCATGTAATAACTGTATTACTTCATCGTATATTCTTTGGGAACCATAACATAGCAATGGAAAAATATTTGTTGGCAGAAGCACGTTAAGATGAACTAATCTGCGTATAAATTGATTAGTTTGCTTGGTGTAATTGCTATATTCTGATAGCGTGTGGTTTAAATCTGGACTGCCTGCAGCCACAGGTGCATTTAATTGATTGGGTCATTCTAATTCGTGCTGAATGAACGGGAGCAGCCCATCCTTGAAATTTAACCTCGCTATCGTAGAGCGATAAAACCAGGATACCCAGGTGTTATTGTTGCCATACATTGTTGTGAACATGTGGATGGATAAATGCATATTGGAGTCGTGCGGTATACATAGTTAATTTTCTAAAACGAATCCCAATCTCATTGAAGCACTTTTTTGACATTTGTAGCAACTCGGTCATAGAACGAACTAGTCTGTATAATGTATCGAAAGATTCTGTTGTTTGTTACTCTGGTCATAGAAGACACAACCTCAACATCAACCTTCTTCACCTTTCGAACCGTCAGTAAATACCACATGCACCCTGGAATATTTGGCCATAATGCCTTGAAATAGCTATCTATGATGCTCAACTTCCATTGTACGGCAGAAATGTAATGATATTGTTCTCTATACAGGGAGAGTCGTGAGGAATGGACTAAACTGTAGGAGTATATTCTACAGGTTTTCACCTGTAGAATATAATAATGTAAAAAAACTGAAATGTTATTATCCTATTTTTATTTGTTTTCGAGTTATAGTGTAATTAAAAATGTCGATTTAGTATATCATGTTTATGTATGTATTCGTAGTTGTGAGATTGAAAGCAGTCGAGAAATAATGCAGAGTGTTTTGTATGTCTAATACGTCTAATGTTACTACCTCTAGGCCATTGTTGACATAGTGAGGGCGCTGCCATCATAAAAGAAAACGTTCCCTATACCTTGGAGTAAATTATAACATTGCTATTCAGGTATTGTGGCATTGATTTGACATTTGTGCGAATAGAATGTAACAAACTAAAATGCGGCACACTTATTTTAATTTGGAATATGCTAATATGGTGTTTGTTTATGGATTTTTATCGTACGTTATTAGCTCACCGGTTATTTTATACAGTTTAATATACGTGAGATGTGAAGCGATAAAGGGATAAAAGGATGTAGTAGTAATATCATTATAAATAAAATACCAAACAACATAATATAAACTTATACAGAAGAAGATAAAGAATCGATCAGATTTATTTTTGGAAATACTACCTACCGAATACCTACACTCCGTCAAAAGAGTATCGCATAATTTAGTTTTGAATCATAAAAGTATCGCATAATCTTTGTTTGTAGCATAAAGTTGTAAATATACTTTAATGCGCTCTAAGATATAATTTCTATGATTGTTTAAATAAAATACAGGCCAAATAAAAACAAGAACTCATACTTGAGATTTTTATTAAAACAAGAAATTATAATTTTGGAAAGAAAAATGTCATAACAGTAGCTTTTAATACTGAGTATTGCCACCTCTGGCTCTTATGAGCGCTCGCATACGGTTTGGCAGAGATTCGATTAACCTCCGTATATAAGCCTGATCCAAATTCTCCCACTCGTCACGGAGAGCATTTTCTAGTCCATGAAGGTCCGCTGGGGCACCATTTTGGGTTCGTGTCCGGACTTACCGCAGGCCAATCTAAAACTGGAATACCAACATCGTTAAGGTATTCCTGGACGATTGTTGCAACATGCGGTCGTGCATTATCGTGCATTAACATGAATTCGTTTCCTATAATTGGCGCATATGGTACTACATGTTCTTCTAAAATGTCCGTTATATACCTGTGGGCAGTCAGTGTACCTCTGTCTACTGGTACTAACTCTGTACGACCTGTTAAACAGATGCCTCCCCAAACCATAATAGAGCCACCAGCGAAATTAGGCCTAGGTCTGATATTACACTGCGAATAGCGCTCACCGTCTCGTCTGTACACTGAGATACACCTATCTGAGGTGTAAAGACCAAATCTTGACTTATCTGTGAAGAGTATATTGGCCCAGTCATTAATGTTCCAATTTACATGTTCTCTGGCAAACCTTAAGCGACCCACTCGGTGGTTCCTAGTGAGACGAGGGGCTGTTACAGCTACTCTAGCTCCTAATCCACTCTGTCGTAACCTATTCCGAATAGTTTGAGTACTCACACGAGTATTTCTGACTCTAGCCAAGTCGTTCTGCAATTGTCTCGCAGTTGCATGTCTTCGACGTAATGCTTGTAGTAGTAAATAGCGGTCATCTTGGCGAGTAGAACATCGACCTGGTACAGGTCTTCTACTGTAATTGCCTGTTTCCCTATATCCGGCTACGGCTCAAAAAACACTTGACTGATTGATGTTCATCAAATTAGCAACGTATGCTTGAGATCGTCCATCTTCGATTAAAGCGACTATAGCAGCCACTTGTTCTGAAGTTAAATTGCTCATTTTAGTTTTAAAAGCGTTGGTACAGAACTCTGACTTCGCACTTTAAAATTTGTCCGTATAGGAAGACTTTCAATAAACAACTGAACAAACCTTACACATATGCATTTTTCTAAATGTGTTCTTTTAGAAAAAAAAAGTAAAAAAGCTATGTTCCATGATTTTGTTAGTGTTTTTATAGTTCACATACACGAGGCAAACTTTTTGTAAACGTATAAAAATATCTTGGTTTATAAATGCCCTTTTTTAGTTTATGCGATACTTTTTTGGCGGAGTGTATTTTACAGGAAGTTATTGAAAAAACATTTACGGTTAAAAGGTTGTAGATGAATTTCCCTTTCTGATCCATAACTTATAACTTATAAGTTATAAGTATAAGGTATGGCTAAATTATTATAAAGCTTATTTGCTTATGTTATACTAACATCGTTTATTAATAAAACGAGGGTGGAATCAGTTATCCTAATATCGATTTTTATTGATACGGATGAGTGCTTAACGTTTCGATAACGTATGGCTTATCTTCATGAGAAGCTAAAAAGAATAAAGCCATTAAAAATCAGATACACTTTAAAAATATAACAATTATCTAAAGGTCTTCCTATTTTCCCTTTTTTTTATTTTAATTTTAACTTTTCCTTTTTTTTTAGTTTAAATAATATGATTAAAATTCGTGAGAAAATAATTGCCGATGCTTAATTTTAAATTCGAACGGTACCACATTTATCAGGCATTGTCGAACCATTTTCGTTTACTTCATTGCAAGCAGGCGTCGAAAGTAATAACTAATAACGCTTTGATCATATTAATGTTTATATTGAGCAATGCGTAGTATGAAATTCTTAGGACGTTCTTCAAATAGGTGGTTAACGTTGGGGATTACAATATACAGTCTTATTCGGATATAGTACGAAAGAAAAAATTAGGTGAAAGAAACGCATGAGTAATGCCTAAATACAAAATATTATGGTTCTATGTGCACGTAGTAACGAGAAAATGATTTTTCTTTATTCGAGTCCGACTCTGTCTTAGTTAACATATGGGAATCACCGGCAGTCGCTGAAGCAGCGTTCGGATATCCATTTAGTATGCAGATAGCATTCACCGTCATTACACGCAATTGCAATGGCATCCTATACGAATATCGAATACACCGATATGATTTTGATTTATGGCGAAACAGGACAAAATAGTCTTGCGGCAGAAAATTTGTACGCGGAACGGTTTCCCAATCGGCGGCATCCATCATCCGAGACAATTGTGAGAACCATGTATCGACTTCGAGAAACAGGATCAGTAATTCCACGTTTCCACGGTCGTGGCCGTGATATATCACGTAGAGTTCAGCAAGCAGAAGAGCATATTTTAAACATCGTTGAGGCGGAACCAGGCATAAGTATTACAACTTTAGCCCAGCAAGTAAATGTGTCCCAAACGACGGTGCATCGAATTTTGAAAAATAATTTACTTCATCCGTATCACATCCAGCGCGTGCAAAGATTAACGGAATTAGATTATCCTCGCCGTCTTGCCTTCTGCGAGTGGTTTCAACGCACCGAAGTTCGTCAACCACGTCTTGCGTCAGTAATTCTCTTTACCGACGAATCCACGTTTACAAGAGATGGTATTTTGAATTACCATAATATTCATCACTGGGCAGACGAGAACCCACACGAGATACACCAAGGCGCCTCGCAAGTTAGGATATCTGTCAATGTTTGGGCGGGTTTAGTAGGCGATTACCTACTTGGACCACATGTGCTCCCACAACGATTAAATACAGAATCCTATTTACAGTTCCAGACGGAGCACCCGCGCATAGTAGTCGAGTAATTCAAGCATTTTTGAACCAAAGATTTCCACAATGGATTGGACGTGGAAGTCGTACTCCATGGCCACCTCGTAGTCCCGATCTAAATCCATTAGACTTTTTTCTGTGGGGATACATGAAAAGCTTGGTATATGATCGTCGCCCTGATATTGAAAATGTTGAAGATCTGCGAAATCGCATTTATGTTGCACCTCAACGCATTCGCGAAGACATGGTAAATTTTACTCGTGTGCATAATAACTTTCGTCGCCGAATTGATGCCTGTATTAGAGCTCACGGTGGACATTTCGAACATTTTTTACATTAATAAATTATTTTGTCCTGTTTCGCCTAGATCGGTCCTTGTTAGGACCACCACAAATTTCATAAAAAGAAAAAGAATGCATAACTACAAATAACTCAAAACCCGACATTTCGGATGCATTAACTTTAAACATTAAGAACGCAAATCATATGGTTATCGGCATATTTAATGTAAACACATAAACACTTCGACATGAGCTGTACGACAGACTAATGCATTTCAATAGACTATTCACTATTCATAGCATCTACAATGCTTTATCGATTTTTATTTGCATCTGGGTTAACTTTGATTCATCAGCGGTATTTGTATAATATAGGAGAAACAAAGATATGGACCGGCTTTACCTGCATTTTGGGCCCTAAAATTTGAACAAAATGTATATGTTACAAATAAATTTCTTTTTAAATTTTCAGTAACGCATTGATAGGTAGTCTTCAGATTTCGGTAGCTTAAGTGCTATTTACAGGTAATCCTGTATACAATTATCATTTTGTATTAATAATTGCAAAGAGACGAAGAGAACAAAGTTATAGACGTGCAATGTTGATATTGCGTGCATTAATTACAATTACAAACATACAATAAACAAATACCAGTAGAGGATTGAACACATCACTCTTCTGTAATTATTGTTACCATTGTTATCTCTATTATTATCGATTGTAGAAAGTAGGTTAAATTAACAAAGTAATAGTGTTTTTAAAGCTGATTTTTTTGTTTTTGGAACGCCATTTAAAAATGTTGAAAGATATTTCAAGTTTCAATACACTGTCTTAAAACGAACAATAAAGAAGTTGTGGTAGATTTTAGTTAATGGCAGAGATGTATAAAATTTATAGTAGGCTTCTTTCACTTTTTAAACCAAAACAAACAGTTGCCTTTTGAAGTTACCAAAAACACACGCACACATGAGTTTGTTTAATTGTTAATATTCTTTATTTATTTACTTGATTTCTTGTTGTTTTCTTTAGTCCTTTACCATTATTATTATCAATTTCTTGAACATACTTAGTTATCTTTCCTATAAGCATACATTGTATGCTTATACACTAAAGTTTCTATCCAGGATTCAGTAAATATCATCGAAGATCTCCTGGAATGAGATGGTGAATCTGCCAGCTTAGGTCATTTTGTGGAAAAAGGTCTTACTTCCACATATTTCACGTTCCATAGACAATTTTACAAACAGATATCTGGTGCTACCGTGGGCTCTCCTTTCTACCCAGTCGTGGCTGATATCTTCATGGAATCTTTTGAATCCGTCGCTCTTGATTCGGCATAACTCAAATTTAAGGCATGGTTCCGATATGTCGATGACATCTTCATCATTTGGCCTCATGGTAAAGAGTCTTTACGCTATTTCCTAGACCACCTTAATCTCAACACTCAGATATCAATTTCGCTATGGAGGTAGAACACGACGGTGCGCTACCATTCCTTGACGTGCTTGTCACACGTAACCCTGGTGGGAGCGTACGTCACTCGGTTTTTCGAAAACCCACACACATTGATAGATATCTTAGTGCCACCTCACATCATCATCCAGCACATCAGTTCTCAGTGATCAACTCCTTGATTCATCGAGCGGTGACCATCTCTGAACACAAAAACCTTCCCACCCAACTGAATCACGTACGAAAAACTTCGCAACAATGGTTTTCATAGCAAGGATATCAATAGAGTCATCAACAAACATCTTCTTTCAACCAGTAACCCAACGGCTGAAAACATTTCCACCAATCTCTTTACCCCTTATCTTCACTAAATCCACAAGATAACGGACAGAATCAGTAAAATTTTGAAAAAACAAAACATCCAAACGATCTTCAACAAAAATATGTTGAGACATGTATCTGTTTTGTCAGAAATTGAGAAGCAATGAGCACCCTTAGGAGAAAACGGAAACTGCTGTAACTTCTTTATTGTTCGTTTTAAGGCAATAGTGTATTGAAATTTTTACATCATAACTAGAGATGACAAAGGCTAGACTCGACTAGATAGTCTCGTGTCTATTCGCCTCATGAGAATGGACGACTTAAAATATCTTTCAACATTTTTAAAAATATAGGGGGCGTTCTATTAAAAAGAAAGTCCTAAATTTCAAAATCTCTGTGAAGTGCGTCATGCAACTGTTTTCTCGTATACTGTACATTAATCAGCGTTAAAAACACTATTATTTTGATGATTTAACTTACTTTCTAGCATCAATAATAACAGAGATAGCAATAATGCGCGCTTAATTTAAATCACTCTGTATATTGTGTTCTCCTCAGTCTTATTTTGAAATTTATTTATTTGCTGATTTGTCACAAATTATATCAAATTCCCTTAATTAATTGTTTATTAATATTAATAAATGTTTAATAAAAGACAAAAAAGTTGCATTATAATTTGCGTGCATCCCCTAAGTACCTCTCTAAGTTTATACGGAATTCTCTATAGATGCTGGTATTTTCAGCATAGACAGGCGTTGATAAGAAATCAGCTACTGCGCAGTTAATTTATTTTTTGCGCGTATTTTTTTTTTGTGAAGCTCCTCCAAATTTTTTCAACTTTCAACTACTGAAGCAGTTTTCACAAATTCAATTATTTCCTTAAGTTTTTTTCAATCTCTCCCTTTCGCATTATACATTAATGAAAGAATAACCATTTAAATGTAAATACCTCAAATTAATATCTTAAATGCCATATTTATAATGAAACTCGTCCAGTTGAACCGCGCACGGATTAAAATGAATTTATGGAAATTGGACGGCGAATGTAGATGAAACATGTTATGCGTTTGAGGGTAAGTTTGGCGCCGCCGCTCCAGAAACAACCGCACACTATATTTACTATTTACCGAAAGCGGTTAATTTGTTTTGTCGGCTTTGATTACGCTCGGCATCAGTGTAAATACGAACAAGTACGTTGGTTTGAGGAAAGCTGCAAATGAATTGCTTGTTTTAATTAACTCTGGTGTTCATACGAGGTGTTGTAGAAAAAAACTGAGATTGATTCTTTTTAGCCACCATTTTTTTAAAATTTATACATATATATTTCAGGTCCCCATCCTCGCCGCGGGAATTATTATCTCGGGCTAACGGTTTTAAGCAGCTTTTACAGTTTATTTCTATTGTCGAGTCCAAGTTATAAGTTTGTTTAGTTTACGTCGTTATTTAAGGTATGCTTTACTTTGTTCTTGTGTGATATGGTAGCCGTTTAATATTTTTTGGTATTTTGTTGTATGCATATCTCTTGTACTTTAATCGTTAGCACTTGACTATATTTGTATTTTCGCTTATGTTTTTGTATTTATTGATGAATGTTGTCTGCTTTAAAATAACTTCCTTGGGAAGGGTCGGTGTTTCCATTCTTTGCGCCAATGCTGGTAGGCTTACAGCTCCTTAGCTACGCTCCTTTCGATGTTATTGATAGTGGCAAGATAACGTGCTCTCCAGTGCATTTTGATCTTGGTAAACAAAAAAAAAAAACTACATCGATTGGGATTAGGTGAATTGGGCGGTTTAAAAGCCGACGTGATGGGGACGGCCCTGTGAAAGGGGCATTGTCATGGTCGAGCTTCCTTCGGTCGAGGAGATTTGTACCAATCAGCGTTTCCTTTCGAAATCGTACTCAAAAAAGCATTGATAACACGATTTAAGAAATCTGAACCATTTTCGATTCTGTCGGTCCTCCAAAAATGCTTCACGTCGCCGAAAGCTTGGGCTCTTGCATAAAGTTTGTTGCAATTTTTCAGTCTTTCTTCTGCTGCTATGTTACATCCTTTAGCTTGAATTTAAAAAAGGCTACGTAAAAAAATCACAATAGTAGGGTTTCCTATTTGAAATCAGAAGTTGATATCCGTTTCCGATGTACATGAGCAAGAGTGTCATTAAAAATATTTTCAAGAAGTTTATGTATAAGATCGACCATCCACATATTTCAAGAAGTTGCTTATTTCGAAGGTTATCGTGACGAACGTCTATGTGGCAACTAGAACTGGCACAATAGAAACGTTATTGATTTTGTGATACGACAATGCGGTTTCTAATCAAATTTTCACCTTTCGCTAGTAAGTCCTTAAAACAAATTGGTAATTCTTGTTGAATTAAGTTCTTTTTGAATAATTTGAAAATTTGAGGATTTTACTACAAAAAGAAATTACCCTTCAGTAGAGAAAAAAAAAACAATATGTCTCAGTTTATATGTAATTGTAAAACATTCTCTTGCTCTCGGTTGTTTGTTTGATTAATGTGCATTGAAATGGCAATCATATTAAAAGAGAAGTATTTCATCAGTTAACCGATTGTAGTTTCAGTCTAGCACTTGATCTAATGTTCTATATGTGGTTTCGAAGCATCGAGCACAGCGGAAAAAAGAGGAGTAATTAAAGTCAATTGTTATCGATTGTTTCAAACTAACTTTAAATTACCGCCGGTACAAGAGCAGTGACAGTAGCGCTCGTTTTTCACACAAAAAATTTTCGAGGAACATACATTGTTGTACTATGTAATTGTAATGAGTAAGTTCTAGTTAGTTACTAATAATAGTATAGGTTATATAATAGGTAAGGTTATTTCTCTTGACAAATAAATTATTTTAAGGTATTGCAAAAATCCATTGCTACAAATAACTATCTAAATTCCAAGAAATACAGTTGTAATAATTATGTGTAACAGTAATCGAGCTAATCAATAACTTTATTTCCTGTTTTCATCTGTTGTTCATCTGATCGTATTCCTCTTGGAAATATTTTAAACTTTAGCATTTGAGGATTAATAAATCTAATTATGTATTTAACATTAAAAAAGAAACAAACACAATCGGGCAAATACTGGCGTTTTGGTCTTACAAGATTAACTCTGCATTTTGTATGCTTCCAATTTCATATCCTGTTTTGTCTAGTTAAGTCGATAAGTTAATCCATGACAAATTAGAAGGTCTGTGATTGTATATCACAAGAGAAAAAATATTTTGCGATAATTTAAGTAACGTAAAGAACCATAGCATTAAGAGATGTTTGTAGTTACATCAATTTTAATTAATTTCTTGGTGAGTTTGCCCAAATATGATTAAAAATGTGTACATCGTGGTTCTTTGCAGCCGTGGATGAAAGAAAAGAAAGTATGCATGGTTAACCTTAGGACAATATGTATATTATCTCCTTGAGAAGCTTATAAATTGGAGCGTATATATGTAAGGATATAAATACTTTTTTTAAATAAATATCTAATAAAAATAAAAAAGAGAGTAGGCGATTAAAAAAAAAACTTGAATGTTAAGATATGTCTTCGAATTAAATTAAATTCGTTTGTTTCCCCACTATAAAGATTTAATTATATGTGTATGCACATTTATGTATTGAGAATGGGTATAATATCTATGTCGAGATTTTTTACAAATTAAACCGTCTTTTTTTTATTTAATTATGGCTTTTTATTTCATAATATGAATGTAGTTATCTACCGAAGCTGACTAGGAAAAGTATTATGAAGAATCGAAGAATTTTATTTTTACATCGTGAATTTAGTTTCAAATTGAAATAATTGACTTTAGTTGCTAAAATGTTAAAAATATGATACAGTCAAGGAGAGTTAAGGGTTACGTATAGAATTACAATTTTACGTTTAAAATGTTTTAGTTCACTATGAACTGGCCTTAAAATGCATCTTTTTCGTCTTTTTTGTTATTTTCTTTTCCTAATTAAATTTGGCTCCCCGGTTGGTTTCAAATATGTAGTGTTTCAAGTTGGAAAGTTATAGAAAGATTCGAACATTTTATGCTTTTTACCGTTTTTTTTTTGTTACGGTAAAAAAAACGAAACCATTTATTACCGTCTTATGACAATTTTGTGGCGTAAATTATGGATATTCATAGAACACCATCACGCAATCTCCTCATACTATTAGAAGTTGGTAATTATTAATGTATGTAGTAATATAGTATAGCTACATACGGCATCATACCGAAATAAAATTATGAATTTATCCGTATATTCCCTTACAAGAGGTTCTAAAATGATTTCACCCGTAGTTAGCATCATAGCATAGCCATAGCTTAATAAACCTACGGCAGTAGTAGTAGTACGATCTTATACATATAAATTAACTAATTAAATACGTTCAGTCGTTGTTTGCTTTATTGCCCAAAAAGGCTACGTTGCAGATAAATTTATAACAATTGCAACAATTAGCACGTTACATACAAAATGTTTGGTAAAAGAAATAAAATTAAACGTTCGTAATAAATGAATTGCTAGAAAAAATATTTTGCAAGCACACTTGTTCATAAGTATTGTTTTCAAATTATGATAAATACGGATAATATTTACGTATAAAGACAATCAGAATGCAGTAAAAATTACAAATTACGATTGAACATCGGAATGAAAGGAAAAAATTGAGGGAGACAAGGCGGAATATTCACCCTACTGTTATTCTCTACCTAAATGAAGTGATAAAGAAAGGTAGTGAGAAATCTAAATAATTGTAGGGTACAATACACCGCTAATTTAGAGAAAACAAATGAATATGTCTTGAGAAAAAAGCAAAGAACAAAGCAATGCTGCAAAACATGGCCGACACTCTTCATAAGCACGTATCATCATATTTTATTGCTAATTTGTTACCTGAGAATTGATTTTATTGCTGGCATTATTTTTAATGGAAAACAATGCGGCTAATTTGCTCATTTGACTTCAAAAATAAAGAAGTTATCAATGGAACGTAAATTAGCTCATGCTCTATACTTCCATTCGCCGATAATCGTAATATTTACCTTTCTTCACATCGTAAATATTCATTATTTTCTTACCTAAATCTACAAATTAAACACTGTTTTCTCTTTGCAATAATTTTGCAGATATCAACCGGCAAGTCATCAAGTCCGGTAATAAATGTTCACATTTTAGCATTTTCGATACTCGATTATACCAGTTTGTTCGATGATTTCATCAAATTTACATTCTGCAATATGGTATTTTTAAAGAGAGAAAATTTAATTGAAATAATATGAATGATTGTATATTCGAAATATGTGTCGTAATTGACCGTCGTGATATTCGACAAATGCTATCGGGAACAATGGAGTGAAAGGACGGGACGACAATCTTCTCATTAGTTTGAGACGCCTTTGTGAGAAACTTACTTTGTCGGATTGTATTTGTTCTCTGTGCGTGGAACTTTGAACATATTGAGTTGCAATTAATACTATTGCTGAAGGCGGAATGCTGCTCTATACAAGCTATTTCACATTATATTCTGACCTATTCCTTTGTTGCTTTTTCACCTGTTTCTTCTATTCTATTATTTGTTAATTTTATTTATACACTGTTTTTGATCTCACGTATTTATCTCTTAACATACATACATATGTACATAAGTACTTATACCGGACATCCGTTTAAGGATGAGCCGCGATACTTGATCTCCGCAGTGGTAGCTTCTACAGAATACAAAAAGATAGTTCAAGTATAGAGCAATTCATTAAAAATAGTTTTAATGCCTAATTTTTCGAAGAATTCAAATGGAATAAAGTGTTGATATTACTGTAGGTAGATTTCTCACAATACTTAATAACGCTTTTGTTTTCGCATAAAATGAAGTTATGAGATTGTGTTATATCCAAAAAAATCCCGATAAGTTTGGTCTGCAAGCGTAAATGGAGACTTTTAAATTATTAAAATTATTAAATGGAAGAAATTTATTGTGAGTTATTATTGACGAGGACTCGAAGTAGCAGTATTAATAATTATGTTCACAGTTACATACTACGTAACCGCAGGAGGATTGACCACTCTGGTGAGAGAGACAGAATTGTTTAGATAGCCATGGAACAACAAGCCGTGAAAGTAATTGCGATACTTGTGGATTAGTATATTTATTGAATACTCTGACCGACAAGGTTTTTACTTAGTAACTGGATAAACTTTAATTAGTAACTGAGGAACAGCATATATAAAGTAAAAAATGATTTGAAAAGCGGCAACATTGGCTTAGCTCTGGTTACAGAGAAGATGCCTTTATGGTATGGCCGGTAATCTGGTCTACTGCAAGGTCACGCTGTTTCTATGAAAGAAACTTACGAAAATCTGAAAATTTTATTAGAAAAGGTAAAGTACAAAGACTATTCCTGGAATATTTGTGCAGATTTTAAAGTAATTGCAATTATTTTGGGTATTCGGTCTGGTTACACCAAATACTGTTGCTTTTTATATCTTTGCGAAAAAACATTACCATAAGCGGGAGTGGCCACTACGACAACAGTTTATATCAAGAAAAGACAATGTTCAACATCAGCCTCTAGTAGAAAAAGAAAAGATCATAATACCACCTCTCCACGTGAAACTTGGGCCCATGAAAGACTTTGTAAAGGCATTGGATCTCGAAGCTGAAAATTTTGAATACCTTCGTGAAAAGTTTCTAAAATTAACACAAGGGAAACTGAAAGAAGGTATTTTTGTTGAAGGAAAAGACAGCTTGGCTCTCCATGGTACAAGTTTTCACGAATTTCTTGGGAAACAAAAAAGCTGACAACAATGAAACTTTAGTCATGGATATATTACAAGTATTTCACGCTGCTGGCCGTAAGATGTCCCTTAAAGTGCACATTCTACATTCTCACTTGGATTTTTGTCCGGAAAATATGGGCGACGTTAGCGATGAACATGGTGAGCGCTTCCACCGAGACATCATGGGAATGGGAAGACGGTATCAGGGGAAATGGAATCCTGTTATGTTAGCAGATTACTGTTGGATGTTAAGAAGAGATGCTGTAGATATTGTTTATAAGAGTCGGAGCAGTATTACTTCACATTTCTAATTATACTAATTTAAAATATTAATCTAAAAAACCTTTTCATTGAAATATAAAAAAAAATCGAGCTAACTTGACCTTCTACCTTTTATTAAAATAAATGTTTATATGTTTTCTATTGAAATTAGTATAAATTATTTTATGGCAAAATCAAAAGCTGAAGTTTGTTGGCCAGTGTTATTAGTGTCTAACTTTCTAACATGTGTTTTACAATTTAATGCGATGTGATTTTAAGGAAACTTCAAAAAAATGATTAGTACAACTTGTTCTGTTTGCGAGAACAACAGGATTTACACAGAAAAATGTTCTTGATGCAATATCGACGACATTTATTACCGAGTCACATTTCCTAAGAGAAGGCTAGAAGTTCCAAATAATGAAGCAAAATATCAGTGTAAAGTAAGAAAACGCTTATATTTTCTTTTACGCCTCAGCCCTTATGGTAAACAACACAAAAATATCTGTAATCGCCGCACCACGCAAGATTAATTCATTGATCCGGAACGGCCGTTTCGAGAATACGAACGATTCACATCTTGCTGTCCCCCTTCATGGCCAACTTGTTCATGAGTAAATTTGAAATATGCATGAGAGCGGAGGCCGCTTACCTTCCTAGAATTTGGCTTAGGTATGTAGATGATACTTTCCCGATTTTTAATACTAAGAAACGTAATATTTCGGATTTCCTCACGCCTCTTAGTTCAAAATTTGAAACTATTAAATTCGCACTAGAAGAAGAAGTGAACAATCAACTTCCATACTAGAAAAAATGGTAAAGATTGTAATAAAGTTGTTTCGTCATGATAATATACCGTACGATACCTAGAAAGGAATCATTATTCTAAGAAAAATTTCTGTTGGCTTTGCTAGATGCTCGCGCCACACTAGACGCTTCTGCTGGACGAAAATAGCAAAGTCGTAATTAAAATAATGTTGTCACTGTTCGAGTCTCATCCCCATTCTACTACACGAGATATTTTGCAAATATCAATCAATCAAATTCCATTATTACATAGAATAACATGTTACGCGCAAATGTTCTATTTCTTTTGAATCATCTTATAATTTTGTTTGTATTATAGCTAGGCAACCCATTTCGCACCATGCGAATTAGCCTTATTAAAATTCTATTTGATCGAACTTTGCGGCATTTTAACTTAATTTACTGCTTCGATAATTCTCGGGAAGATTTTATGTAGGTGTCTTTGTCCCTTTTATTTTTACTCTTCTAAATTTCTTAACGAAATAATTTTCACGCATTATTTTTCCTTCCCTCGCAGTAGATGTCGTACCGTGTGGTATCTTAAGCAATTTTTTATTATTTCTCCAATTGGTCCGTTTGTTAGTTGTTTGATCTCAAAAACATTTTATTTTATTCTAGAACGTGAGAATTATCAATTTTGAAGCTCTCTTTTTCCGTTTAAACATTTTTCGAGTAGGTGTCTCACGAAATTCTCTTTGGTGTGGTATATAAATTTTGCTTTAAAGGAAGGCCTTTCGCTTTATGTAGCGGCTAGAAACCCTCCCAATTAGATATGGTCTGTGCTTAGTTACGAAGTTTAGTGCAAATTTAATTTCTAACACAGTGATCCGTTATTTTTACGGCTTGGCTTCGAGCTTCGCTGAAGACCCAGACCCTCACGTAGGAAGAACTATAATCTAGGATTAGAGTTCTGGTGATAGGCGTACTTTTACCGAATCCCGAAACTTTCATTTTTTATTCAAGACCCGAATTAATGAATATTTGAGGGCGAATTTTTTTAACATGCTATCCGAAAACCGATTCCGGAGCTCGTCTTTCGGCTGACAACTGAGACCAGCCCCACCAGTTTGCCGAGAGTGTCTTTTCCAACTGATGTGACAGATAAGTGCAGCTAAAGAAAAACGACGGCATGGTCCTTTGGGGCGACAAAAAAAGAACGGGCATAGTATCACTTTTTTTTTATTATTTTATTTCAACGAAAAAAATTACCTTTCTGCCTTTCTTTAAACAGCGTCAATCAATAATCAATCTATATTTGTAAAAGTAATCTGTAAACCATCAAGATCTTAACGGGTAGTTGATCATACTCTTTTATGGCACCAAATATTTAAATAATTTACTCATTCAATTAAGGCAATTTAGTCTACTTCATGCTTTATAAGAGTTCATTTCTTTTCTTTTTTTTTTGACTTTGTCGTACAATTAAATCAACTATTAATCTACCTTTTTTTCTTTATTGTTTTTTTTTTTTATTTTTAATCAAATCTTTCTAAGAGTTAAAAAAGCAAAGTGCAGTTAAAATTTACGATTTTCTGGTGCCGCACCTCGGGCGCCCACGGCCGGCGTCTGCATTAGTCATTTGTGAATAGAGTGGGTGGCGCCTTCCATAACCACGTGTTTCTTTTTGTTAATTTTAAATCTAAACGCTCCTACTGCGGGAGCCAGATTCTCATTTCAAGTAAATGCCACTTACGACTGTCACCGATTGAGGTAGCGGCCACAAATGATTTAATTATTTTGAACCTCACCAGACGTGTAAATTTATTTATTTTATTTTTGGTAAGTAACTTCGGATCTCCTCTTTTTCTCTCCACCCCCTTTTTCTTTTGACAGGAAGGCGTACCAAACATCAGGCTTTGGCAAATTGATACTTTGCACACAGACTTGATTACTGCAGGCAGCTACTGAACATGGTTCAGAAAACGTACCACTATTGAAATGGAGCCACTTCCATTCTTAAACGGATACCCGGCATATTTACTTTTTTTGTATTTTATGCTGATATTGTCCAAGCCCAACAGTAATAGACAAAAAAGGATTGTAGCACTTCAAAATCCATATTGTTTTGTTTAAGAGAAAATTTATATGTAGTTTCAATAAATAAAGAATTAATCCGATATGGTCTATCTTTGTTCTCGAGATTATTAAAGTATAATAATTTGAGCGTTAATGAACTAATTTAAAGCTTAGGAAACTTCTCATATGCAAACATCAAAAAGATATAGGATGAAATCTGTGGTTGGCATTAAATGAGCATGGCAAATGCATTTCTTCTTTTTTTCTCCGTTAAATCGTTTTGTTTATTCAATTTGCCAATCGACCAACATGGACCTTTCGGCGGGCGATGGTTAACGTTGACTGACTACGTGAATTTATAAATAAAATATTTGCTACGGCACTCTGCAACGGCCATAATCGGTACAAAAGTAGACATTTTAAAGTAAAATAACCTAACTTGTTTAACTTGTTTTATTTCGTATGTTTATCCATGAAATATTTTATGGAGGACATTAAGCTGAAACAGTACTCTTGAAAATGCATTATTCCGAAATTTATTACGTACATAACTACAGAATTTGTATATGCATGAAATAAATCAACAGAAATTAAAAATAAATAAACATAATTTCATCGTCATGAGCGCTAACGTTAAGGGTATACTGCTCCGTGATTCCTAATATTAAATGTAGCGAGCTTTGATGCAACTCGAATGAAAGTTAGCGAAACGATCCGCTCCTAACTACACTCGTTTATCGTATTACTGCAGATCTCCTAGTTGGATGCGAAAAAGTTTTGTTTAGTTGAGTTAGCGTTTTTTTTTTTTTTCATTGACATGACTTGCATATCAATCACGTTAAATGTCATTGCGAAAATTTGGTTAGCGTGGTAATCTCTTTCTTCCATTAAGCAATATATAATTACACTTACGATGGGACTTCAGCAAATTCATGGCAAAACACTGAACAATATTTAGTCAACTAGAAGAACATTAAAAGTAACCGAATTATTTCAATACCTTTTTTCATAGTAAACTCTTTAAGCCTTGCTAATCAGAATTATTTTGAAGCAGATTTAATTGTTTGCCTAAGAAACTGAAGAAAATGAAATTCGTTTAAGGAGGTGCCTCAACTAGTGGCTGATTTGAATTCCTTATAGCTAATTGTATTTTCTCGCATGAACTACGGTTTTTGTTTCTTCAATAAATGTAACTAACTAAAGAAGAGGATTAGACTAACGTATTGGATCCATATAAGACCAATAAATAATTTCTTTGGAAGTGTACCTCTTTTTAATAGTTTTCTTAATGAAGAATGTATTTCCAGTTTAGAGACCTAATTATAAGGATTTGATTTTAAGGCGCTCAATTTTGGAATATCAGATTTTACATCTTAAAATATAAAGTAGACTTTGCAATACCAATTCGAAAACGAAAAATAACCAGTCTAATGTGCGGCAGTATTTAACATGTCGACTGGTTCTATCTCAACGTTTTCCCTAATGTTGATGAAACTGTTTCTGAATTTTACAACTACTTAGTATTACAGATCTTTTTGCACTAACAGAAGTTCTCATCGTACTTACCATCCATGGTTTAATTCATTAGGAAAAACCTGAAACTGAAACGTTTTTATTATAAGGAGTGGATAGCGACAAAGTCTTTGAGCTACTATAATGAGTTTTGCGGGTCCAATCATTAAATCAAGTTTAAAATAAGTATCACAAAGTTATTGAAAGAAATATGGCTAGTGATTTAAAACTGTTTTGGAGTTTCGTAAACTCAAAGCGATCCACCTCCAGAATTTCTAGGTGCTTGGATGTTGACGACTTAGTGCTACATAAACGTATAGATACTGTTCAAGTATTTGTACTGGTGCGTTTTCCAACGTATTTACTTGTAACGTACCTACTGCTATTAATCCTGGCCAATTTGGTTCAGACTTTAATAGCTATTCTTTTAATGTTGGATACTTCACTCTTCGCGAAGTTCTTAGCGCCGTATGAAAACTGATTCGCGATTATAGTCCACAAGTTTAACTTATTATGTAGTCATAATAATTAGTCCGGGACGGTGGCCGGTCCTCAAAACGGAGGGGATGGCCATTTTGAGGACACGAATGATCCTCATCATCAACCGATCACCGTCCCGGACTGATTATTATATGGCTATATAATAAATTAAACTTGTTTGATGGGGATAGCTACGTGTTGCTTATCATACTACGCCACAGTTCTTGCTATCATTATCGTCCCAACTTCTTGGAAGATTGGCACGATCACGGCAATATTCAAAAAAGGTGACCGAGATAATATCAATAATTACGGGCCAATTAATATTCTCTCTAATTGTGCTAAGATTTTCTTTACGAAAGATTTTTATAACTGCTTATTTATCTATTTACCAGCTTTAATGGATAACCGACTATTACCAATTTAACTGAGCTCACTTAGTACATTGGCGAGAACGGTTGACAAACAAATTCAAGTAGATACTATCTACCTAGATCCCAGCCAAGTCTTCGACACTATTGACCATAAGATGCTATCCAAGCTCTCTTCAATTGGATTCCGTTCTAGTGCTGTTGTCCTAATGCGATCATATCTTTGTGGTCATTCATGTTATGCTTGTTTCCTTTGGATTGTGATCTTCGCTTATGCAAACGATCTCAAAATATATAGTAAAATTCCCTCAATATCCGATTGCTTAAACTTGCAAAGAATCCTCAGAGCAATTATTGATTGGTGTTCTCTTAATAAGATTTAACTAAATGTTGATAAACTTGCAACACTTACCTCCACCCGCTCCACTCAACCAGAAATATTTGGCTCCACAGTCTGTAATATTACGGTCCGTAGAGTGTGCTAGTTTAGGGATCTTGGTGAATTCTTTGATGCGCAGTTGTCGTTTTACTCAGATATGGACTAAGTCTGCAGAAACGAGTTGCGCTTCACGAAATTAGACTAACTCGTGTGTATCCGTCTCATGAGAATGAGTTCCCGTTGCCTATTGATTTCCCTGAGATTTGATAAAGCATGAGTCTGTCTAGATTCTGCTAATTTCTTGAAGCGTATGGAAAGTTTACTCGTTACTCGTTTCTGCAGGCTTGATCAGTTCTTGAGCTTCTGAATCATTTGGATGTTTATTTCGAAATTGTGGTCAATGCTGCAGCTGCATACGTACTACTCTTTTTCTGCTGCAAGATGGAATATGTCCTTACTCTTTGATTCGGAGGCTGTCTCTAGGGATATTAGCTAGCGCTTTCTTTTTAAATTGACCAATTGCTGTATCGATTCACCGGATTTGCTTTTTCAAGTATGTTTGGTAGTATCTTAATAGAATTGCTGGTCTGTGGACACTTTTTGTGTTTTATAAGCACGTGAATTGTATTGTTTTATTTAAAGCACCACTCAAACATATTTGCAAGACTGCCAGTTGTGCATACTTAAACCCCTTTTATCGCTGCAAGGTACATTAGCCACATTTAAGCCTCTTACCTTGACAGATTGTAACGATTAGGATTTTACTTTTTGATAACATTTCCTTATACGTATATTAATTGCATTTAATTATAATTAGCTAAGTTGTTACAAAAAAGATGGCGTCATCAGCTACATTTTTGTATAAGGCAGCTTTTGAGAAATTTCCATATTCCAGAATTCCCGAAAAAAGAATCAACCTCCCAAATTTATATTGTATAAGTATCAAAAATTGGGAAAATGCCGCTTATTTGAAAAGCTACGGTGTAAGCAAGTGATAAGAGAAGCAAACAAAAGTTCCGTTGTGGTAATGTATTTTGAGTATTGTGCTGCGAGGGAAACTCTTGTCAGAAATAATTGCTACAGGACGCCTACGCGTCCTGTAGCAATCCTGTAGCGTCTTTAAGAATAAACAGAGAAACTTTTTACTTGATATTTCAGAGCCTATTAAGTACTTTAAAATAAGAAAGAAGTTTTTTTTTCTATCTCTCTAATTAGTTTTTAACTTGCGCGTGCTATTCGTGATCAGAAAAAGCGGGAGAATTGAAAACATGAGAAGGTGTCCATTTAATAAAGTGAATTTGATGATGCTCCAGCAGTTTACGAAAGTTCGAATAAAAATAATCATAACTAGGGTATTGTTCACAAACGTTGCTAACCCTTACTACAATAGTGCGATAGAAAACTACCAATAAGAATAAATGGAATAATACACTCCGCCAAAAAAGTATCGCATAATTTAGTTTTGAATCATAAAAGTATCGCATAATCTTTGTTTGTAGCATAAAGTCGTAAATATACTTTAATGCGCTCTAAGATATAATTTCTATGATTGTTTAAATAAAATACAGGCCAAATAAAAACAAGAACTCATACTTGAGATTTTTATTAAAACAAGAAATTATAATTTTGGAAAGAAAAATGTCATAACAGTAGCTTTTAATACTGAGTATTGCCACCTCTGGCTCTTATGACCGCTCGCATACGGTTGGGCAGAGATTCGATTAACCTCCGTATATAAGCCTGATCCAAATTCTCCCACTCGTCACGGAGAGCATTTTCTAGTCCATGCAGGTCCGTCTGTGAAGGAGCTCCCACACGTGCTTGATAGGGTTCATGTCCGAACTTACCACAGGCCAATCTAAAACTGGAATACCAACATCGTTAAGGTATTCCTGGACGATTATCGCAACATGCGGTCGTGCATTATCGTGCATTAACATGAATTCGTTTCCTATAATTCAGTCAGTATACCTCTGTCTACTGGTACTAACTCTGTACGACCTGTTAAACAGATGCCTTCCCAAACCATAATAGAGACACCAGCGAAATTAGGTCTAGGTCTGATATTACACTGCGAATAGCGCTCACCGTCTCGTCTGTACACTGAGATACGCCTATCTGAGGTGTAAAGACCAAATCTTGACTCATCTGTGAAGAGTATACATGTTACATGTTCTCTGGCAAACCTTAAGCGAGCCACTCGGTGGTTCCTAGTGAGACGAGGGGCTGTTACAGTTACTCTAGCTCTTAATCCACTCTGTCGTAACCTTTGAGTACTCACACGAGTATTTCTGACTCTAGCCAAATCGTTCTGCAATTGTCTCGCAGTTACATGTCTTCGACGTAATGCTTGTAGTAGTAAATGGCGGTCATCTTGGCGAGTAGAACATCTTGGACGACCTGGTACAGGTCTTCTAGTGTAATTGCCTGTTTCTCTATGTCTGGCTACGGCTCTAGAAACACTTGACTGATTGATGTTCATCAAATTAGCAACGTATGCTTGAGATCGTCCATCTTCGATTAAAGCGACTATAGCAGCCATTTGTTCTGAAGTTAAATTGCTCATTTTAGTTTTAAAAGCGTTGGTACAGAACTCTGACTTCGCACTTTAAAATTTGTCCGTATAGGAAGACTTTCAATAAACAACTGAACTAACCTTACACATATGCATTTTTCTAAATGTGTTCTTTTAGAAAAAAAAAGTAAAAAAGCTATGTTCCATGATTTTGTTAGTGTTTTTATAGTTCACATACACGAGGCAAACTTTTTGTGAACGTATAAAAATATCTTGGTTTGTAAATGCCATTTTTTAGTTTATGCGATACTTTTTTGGCGGAGTGTATTTATTCCATTCTACTCTTTTCACAGTGTAATCTTAACAGCACTGCGGTATTATTCCTATTTTCTTAAGGTTGTTAAAGTCAAAATTGAATGTCATTTTGATAATATTCGACAAATACCCAAAAGACATCCCAACGATCGTCATGTTTTCACTAAACTAAAGAATGGAACAAAATTGCAAGAAAATTTGAAACAATAGATATGTTTTATTAATTGAGAATATCTTAAATTCTTATTTGCTGTCTTCAGCAAATAAGAATTTAAATTTAAGAGATACTTTTTTAATAAAAATTTAAAATGAAGAGAAACAGCAATAAATAAGAACTTGTTGCTGTTTCCTTAAAGAATTGGCAACAACGTATTCTATAAATATGGTTGCAAACGACTGCAATGTGAGCAAGTTCAGCATAATTATTGATAGAAAAACACTTAAATCAATAATTATGTTGAACGGAATGCATATTTTTTAATTGTATTACCAGCAGTGTCTTTCGTCTATTTCAATTAGTCCACCAAAAATTCTCAATCTAGCAAATATTACTACAAAGGCAAAGACAACTGGAGTGTAGAAAACAAGTAAGAACAAAACGAGAATATTTTAGAAAGTTGCTGTTCCTTCGTTCCTAGTGATAATAATAAAGCGCTGTTCCTTCTACAGAAGAAGTTACAAGCCTTACTCCTAATTGCTTAAGTCAAACTCCAATATCCGTGACGTTTACTTAATCGTTCCTTTCGATAATAGGCTGCAAAAACCGAATATCCTCTCAAGCTTAAATCGGTAACCAGTTGTTTGAATAGTCAACCACAAAAGTGCCAACTCGTTGGATTGGCATTCCTGTGACTTGAAATATCGGCCAAAAAAAGATTTAAGAGTTATTTTAAAGAAACCACTGACACACAGCATTCTTATCGTATATAATACAAATTATTTATAAATAAGCTATTGAAAATAAAAACAACACTTGTGATTAATTATTTTTTGTTTTTTTTTTTGCATTACTTCAATATATGCCTATGCAAGGAGTGCATCATTCGGAGTAGTTTGTGACTATCACGAATTGCATGCAACAAATAGAATTATTTAAGAAAACTTGTTTTGACCGCCAATGATACTATTAAATGCTGCGAAATCTCCAATTTACACTTTTTACAAATCTTCTACGAAAATAATTCTTATACAAAGGCGCGGCTACAATAATCTGTAGAGACTGTATATTTAGCGAAACGTGAAGTACATTACTTCAAATAAAAATGGCAAACACGCATATTACATGAAAAACCTTACACCATAACATTTAATACTTTTAGATATAATACACTAACACGTTCTAGGCTGAACGTTTTACTGTACAAGGAGAACCTTATAATTTTTCGCATTTGATCACTAGATGGTATTTGTTGTATATTTCAATTTACTTGCCTTCAACTTTGACATTTAGCATGATAATCACACATTGACAGAAAAACAGGCGGGCGACATCAATTTAGTGAAAAAGATGAACATTTCTCGCAATCATTTTTGTGCGATGATTTTTTACGATTTTAAAAGTGGCTTACACAACAACAATGCATCGATCGACTTCATCCTGCCTTTGGTGATGAAGCACCATCCAGAAGCACAGTTTATGACTGGTTTAGAGAATTTAAGCGTGGACATACTAGTGTCAGAGACGAATTTCGTGAAAGTCATCCATCAACTACTGTTGTCCCAGCAAACATCAATGCTACGCGAGAAATGAAACGTATCGATATGTAACATATTCAAAGCTAAAAGCATCCTTGAGCATTAGTAAAATTCATTCTACACTATCTGGCGAAAGCTTCGTGTGAGTTGGTCAAAAAAGTGCTTCGAAAATGTAATCGCGGTGCTTTCGCTAACGTATTTAGCATCGTAATAGGTGACGAAATTTTGATATATTCGTAAGAACCAGAAACAAAGCAACAATCCACTGGTTGAGCATTCCAAAATGAACCAAAATCAATAAAAGTTGTTTGTTCGCGAAACGCTTTAAAATAAATAATGACGTTTTCTTTCGTAAAACTGGACCTGTTGCTATCGTTACCCTTGACGATCGAAACCCTTGACTCAAGGCTGATGTGTATGCAATAATTTGTTTGCCTTAAGTCTTAGATGAAGAAAAAACAGTAGACATCGGCGCATCATCCTTCACCACGACAGCGCCAGCTATCACATAACAGATCGAACAGTTGATTATTTACAGGAGAAAAACATTGAACTAATTACTCATAACCGGTATTTGCCTGACCTATCACTAGAGATTACAAAGGCAGGTAGAATCATTCCTTTTATGCAGCGACTAGATAGACTCGTATCTATTCGCCTCATAAGAATGGATAACTTAAAATATCTTTCAACATTTTTTTAAATATTGAGGGTGTTCTATTAAAAATAATTTTTTAAATTTCAAAATTTCTCGGAAATGCGTTATGCAACTGTTTTCTCGTATACTGTATATTAATCAGCGTTAAAAACACTATTATTTTGCTGATTTAACTTACTTTCTAGCATCAATAATAGCAGAGATAGCAATGATGCGCACTTAATTTGAATCACTCTGTATATTGTGTTCTTCTTGTGCCTATTCGTCTCATGAGAATGAATTCATGTTGCCTACTGGTGTCCCCGAGAATCGACAAAACACGAGCCTATCTTGTCTCTGCAAAAAAGAAACAATTCCATCTGCTTTTGTCCTGTATACTTATAACTAGAGCTCCCCAACTGCGTAGCGCACCATAGGCGTCGATAAGGAACATAAGTAAAGTACATAAAAACAAAAGAAATAAAGAATTTTAAAACGCTTACTTTTGTAATTAGCCGTATCCAATATAGTGGGTGTTAATGCACAAGGAAAATAGTATTAGTCAGCACACGAGGAGGTAAGCACATTAAAACTGTTACCGTAAGCGCAATCCGATTTCTCAAACATCTGAAGCATTAGGAATGTTTCCACAGTCGTTTCTTTCAAGGATGTTCGTCGTTCTGAAAAAATGTTTTTATATCTTGAAAATGAACGCTCGACGTCTAATGATGTAATACACGCGTAATTAAAATAATCTTTGAATTTAGTCACCGGATCAGTAGAGTTACCTTCCCAAACTTGTCTTAACCTGCTAAAATTTGTATCTTTCTTCATAACACTTTCAAAATTTCTTGTAACGATATCATTATTTTTTGTTATTTATACAGTGTAGGAGTGTATTAACGTCGTCTAATATTTGTACTGACTCCGTCAGGAACAGTGCACTATTTTGTAATTTATTTATTGCCAAAAGTACTTCTCTATAATTGTTGTAAACGGTTTGTAAATCTGCTTCAACGGAAATATCTTGGAATTTATCCTGGCTTTCCTTAATAGCCGCAGATTCGTTGGGATTGAATTGTAAGACGACTGATTTTATTTGCCGGAAGTATTTAAAATAATAAAACGCTGCCTTCAGCCATGTCCCCCAACGCGTAAGAATCGGCTCTGGTGGTTCGGGAATACCGGGACACTGTTTATAAAATTCACTGGTACGTTTGGGAGATTTGAGAAACACTCGTTTCGTATTTGTTATTAATGCATTTACCTCAGGAAAATTTGCACGAATAGTTTCAGCCACGATATGCAGAGCATGAAGTTTACAAGTAATATGTAACATCATCCCATAATGTTCTTGAAGAGAACGACCTACACAACGCATTGTCGCGGCACCATCGGTCATGAAAATTAATACTTGAGTAGTGGCAATTTCAAATGTTTGTAAAGTATCAACGACTACGCTCTCGATAGCGTCGGCAGTACACGATTTTAGTCTTTTACTAGCTAATAAAATTCCCTTTGTAGGTTGACGAGGTTCCAGTATACGTACAATCACATTCAAAATAGAATGTTTTTTACGGTCTGTCGTTTCGTCAATACATAACCACAGTAGTTTATTTTTTATTGCAGATCTGATCCTGTTTTCAATTTCGGTACGTACACTTGGCACACATCTCCTTAAGCTTGTTTCCGACGGTAACTCAAAGTCTGGATTATATTTATTCCAAAATTCACGGAATGGTTTCTTCCTGAGTAAGGAAAACGGTAAATTACACGCAGTCAGCATATAAAATAAATCAATTATAAATTGAGTTGCCTCAGTCGGTGATACACCCAGTTTTTTATTTTTGTGTTGCGGACTATTTACATGTCTTCTACAGCCATATTTATCATTGCACATCAGAGGTATATTACAAATTTTACATATAATCTTACTTCCATTATATATTAAGTCAGGAAATTCTCCACAGAACTTTTTCACTTTGTCGGCCTGTGGGCGTTTCTTACTACGCGCGTCCGCCATACCGTCACAACCCGATCGCATACGGTAATAAACTACCGAAATGCGATGCGAGTTATTTGCTTATATATTACATTACATATCGCCCCGGCCACGCCCGGCGGTACGCCTTCTGACTTGCCACGCACTTTGGGGAGCTCTAATTATCACCTAACAAATTGCGTAGTTAGCGGTTTTTAACATCAAGAGACCGTTGAAGCATTTAAAAGGCAACTCCATTTCAGATTGGAATAAATGCTTCGACAATTAGTTTCTTCGAAGGCAAAAATGCTTAAAACTTAAAAGTGAATATTTTTAGAAACAATATTTTTTCAATCTAATGTTTCCTTCGTTTCGTTTGGGGAAAACTTACCAAATCCACAATGCGTGCCCATATCACAACCATAAACTATTTTAGTATTTCTTTCGTACGATTTTTTCTGTACAGAAATAGAAGAAATGAGCGTAGGGCGAAATTGTTAGATCGCAAGCCCGTTCATTAGTGGCGTCTATAGATAGATTTGTACGTATATGTATGCGGATTCTTCTTGAAAGTAAATAAAAACATTACATGCTATATTTATCACTCAGTCAAGCGATTTCAAGTGAGTTCAAGGGAATTATGTGAAGTAGCACGCAACCTTGACTCGATTTCTTTTTCAATCGATAAAACTGTTTAGTATTTGTTCGATATTATGCAAGTAAAATCACGCACGCACAAGGGAAAAATCCGCTAATACATGTACATCTCATTAAATCTACCGTGAATGTAGTTTAGAGGTAAAGCGTTTGATGTAGTATGCAGGTATATGAATATAAAATTTCATGTACAGAAAAGTACTCTGCAAGAAATTTAATTTTTTTAATTTAATTTCCATTAAAATTTCTCGGCATAGTATGTATTTAACTTTAAGTTCGGTTTTGGCCAACACCTAATCTTAATGTTGATATTACAAAATGCGCGTAGGGCGAGTTTAATGGATGGAATGCTGGTAAGTGTTGTTATACTTAACGCCACCAATTCAAAAAGTAGCGATGGCTGAGTTATTAAACGCATTTGAGCGTCCACAATTTCTTGAAGTTTTCAAACCATCAAATACGTACGAATACAAAGCTTATTTGAAAGTATAAAATTGATTGACGTTTATTGGAAAAAATTATATCGCTCAAATGGCCACCTCCCGAGTTGATAATTGCGCTCGTTTTGCGACATTTCGAATTGTTGCTCGCAAGTCATCTGGCTCCAGATTAGCGATTTCTGCTTCAGTGTTTGTTAGCTTTGAAGGCTTGCAAGGTTCGTGGTTTCTTGTGGCAAACGCGAGATTTTAAGAAGTCCCAAAGGAAAAAGTCTGGAGCTGTTAGATCATGCGGTCAGCAGGCAGCAATTCGAACAGTTTACACCTTGTTGGGGAACATTTTCAAATCTTTCACCGAAATTCGTTGCAACGAACGTCTGGTAATGCCTAATTGTGTGCATCGTCTTCTCGTCGATGATGTTTGTGGATTCTCTCTGACATCGTCGGCAACAGCAGCGATGTTCTCGTCCGAACGAGCACTTTTGCAGCAGGCCTGCTGCAAAAATGCCGGCCAATTCAAATTATGACATTATTTTTGCGCCACCTGTTATTATTATCCGTATTTACATTTTTTTAGGTTATATTGTATGTAGCACAGGTACCGATAGTTGAAGTAGCGGCGATTTACTAGGCTTCTAGTTCCTCGGGACCGATACCATTTGCTAGAAAACGTAGCGAGTTCACTAAATGTATTACTACTGGTATCGTCCCACGCATTTTCCAAGACGATAGAATATTTTGCTGGCCGAATTGCGTCGGGGAAAGCATCAAACACTAGGTTATCGCGATATCGCAACTCCTTCCCGCTCAGTTACATTCGCCTCTTGTGTGATTTACATGTTGAGTTTCCGTGCTAATTGTTGCTTGCCACCTTTCCTCCTCCCGAAGAAGAGTTGGCGAAACGTTGAGTTTTCGTTTAGCCATGACGTGTTTAGTTCTAATATGATTATTCTCCATGTATTCAGTTACTTTAAATTTGAGAATTAAGTTCAGAAAAGATACCGAATCTTCTGGTTTCTCCGGAATCGTCGTCGTTTGGTGGAGATATATTTACTGATTAACATCCGTAAGATAGAGAACTTCGTTTAATAAGATATATAAGTAAGATAAAATATAAGTTGGCTATACAAGTTACTGGAATGTACAAATATGTAAGTGATTAAACAAACAACACTAAGTACGAGCTAATTATGCTTATCATAAATGTCGTTCT
>JAIOKQ010000626.1:0-102897 GCA_020654165.1 Oryctes rhinoceros
GTGATATACGCTGACTAAAATTATTGCTTTGCTCTTTGAGGACAATGAATAGAGGAGAGAATAGATTGTATTCAACGCTAGTTGTCTTTTCTTCCCCCTTTTCGAATACGTAACATTGTTGGTTTTTCGTTCTAGCTTCTTCTGGTATAAACATCTTTTCTCAGTTTCTATTGCTTCTATTGTGACCGTAGACGTGTTGCATAAAATGTGGTCCGTGAGGCTACAAAAATTCTCACTCCACTCTTATTTAACAGAAGGAGATATACCACTTTCCGTTTTTTCCTTATATAATCTACTTCACTCAGTTAGTAGGACTAGTCGAGTTATCAGTCAATGAATGTATCAGCTGGCCGAATCACATCGACGTTTTGTGCGGCGAACTTGTTACGCTTCGCATAATTTTGTAGTTTCGATATTTCAAAGAGTGTCTGCTATTCTAACTTTTATTCTCGAATGACTTACATATGTAGTTATTCATTATGGAATAAGCACTATTACGACTATTTTATTAAAAAAAAGCTATACGTGTGCTACGAGGGATTAGCTGAAGAAGTTTCAGTAAAGACGCCTGTAACTTTTTATAATTCATATATTTATGAAGTGCTATCTATTTTGTTTATAAATATTGCGATGAGTTTGCTATTAACACATCGCATTTACGCAACATAATAAATGTAAACTATTTACTAGTACCCAAACACTTTTCATAGATATTTGAACTTCGCAGGATCTAAGTTGTACAATAAGTTGCTACTAATAAAAAGTAAATAAATAATTAAGATTTTCCGAAATCATCTGAAGTCTTATTCTGCAAATTGCATCAATTGCTTTTCAATTAATGATTCCTTTAAAGGGAATATGCTTAATCGCTTACATATTTATATATTTTACGTTTCGCTGTTCTATTTGTCTGTGACATATTTCGTTAATTTATTTTGTTAATTTTTGCTGTGTTATTATTAATATGATTAAATGTATGTTATTGTTATTATTACAATAAAATGGTTTGGTGGCTCAATAGTAGGAGGGCCACGAATCCATTCTCACGAGGCGAATGGACATGAGTCTATCTAGTCGCTGCAAGAAAGGAATAATATGACCTGCCTTTGTCATTTCCATCACTATCCGCAGTTGGAGTACAGTTAACCGCGTCTTCTTTTATGGTGAGAACAAGGCCATAGAACACTTACACTACTTACTACTACTTTGAACTACTTACACACTAAAAGACTCCTGAGGTTATGACAAGCTTGAAAAAGCTTATATAGTGTAAGATTGAAGTATGGAATATTTAAAAAAAGCGTACTCAGCCTGTCTTTTTTGTCTTTTATTTTGACATCATCCAAAATAATTTTAAATGGCAATATACATTTTTCGTAGTGGAATTCGATAGTGCTTTTTCTACCCTTTATGGTCATGCAAACAAATCATAAGGTTGCATAACTTTCAACTTGCATCAAGCTCAACATTTAATGTTGATATTATCATATTTAACAGAAGACGACTCTAAATTATCATTGTTAAAATACTACAACATAAAATTAGATTGGATGGTAGTATTATCCAAGATAACAAACCATTCAGACCATGAACGGAAAATAAATCGCTTGTTGATGTACCTTTCCTTTGTATTTTACAATCTTTGTAGCGTACTGATCAATAAAGATACTTTGGTAAAAATATTAAATCTAACCACCCACCTGTTTCATAAAAGCATTCTGCCAATCTTTAACATTCTTGATATAACTATGGTAGTTTATTGTAGTAAATGATCATGGCTAATTTAACAATAACACAACGTATAGAATTTTAATTTATCTTGGTTGTGGGAACCTCACAAGATCCCAGCAAGAAGTGTGCGATATGTTTAATGCTAGATGTCCAGATTATTATTATTATTATTATATCCTTTTATTATGCAATCGACAGTTAGCAATATCAAAAAAAAATATGGAGACGGGAGATGTTAAGAATATTCCAAAAGGCGGTCGTCCAGAAATAAGTGCAGGCAAAAAAATGGGCATTCTTTTACAACTGCAAGAAAATTCTCATTCTCGAGGGTTAGTAGCAGGTTTTACATAAGTTTTACAATAAGTACATGTTTTTATAAGTTTACAACACACTTAATGGAAAAGATATTGCCATTTAGGTTAGCGGCAGATAATGATGTCAGTAAGTTTGCAGTACTGAAGTTGTTGAAAAGGGGGAAATATCATCCGTTTAAGATCCAACTAGTTCAAGAGCTTATCGATGACGATCCTGACCGACGTTTACAATTCTGCCGGACAATGATGAAATTGCACCATGGTAAGGAACCTTTTCATCGTCAAATCATTTTTTTTCTGATGAAGCAACTTTCGGTATAAATGAGACAGTTAATCGGCAGTACTGTAGGTATTGAAGTAGGGAAAATCCTCATTGGATCACACACTCAACATCCACAAAAAGTAAATGTATGGGCAGAAATAATACATACTAGAATTCTAGATCCTTATTTCTGTGAGAGAAATCTAAACGAAGATAGATATTAGAAGTTTCTCCAAAATTATCTAATTCCAGCACTGGCTATGCTTTACCCAAACGAAGACGATCCCGATATCCCAAATGATACTCTTTGGTATCAACACGAGGACCGATAAAATGGCCAGCAAGATCCCCTGACTTGACACCTCTAGATTATTTTCTGTGAGGTAACTTAAAATCAAAAGTTTACCAGACAAAACCAGAAAAACTAGAGCAATTGAAGTAGCGCATTCAAGACGACATTCGCGCAATAGTACGAAATGTTATTAATAACGGCTTAGATGAATTTGTAAATAGACTATCTTACTGCCAAGACGGCAGTGGGTGGCATTATGGACATTTAATCTAAGAGCGTTAATTTTGTCATTTTGCGAATTTTGTTCTATTTTTATTTTTCAGTTCAGAATTTTTCGTTTATTAAGTTACAAATACGATAACATCAACAACATTAAATGTTCAGCTTGATCTTTCTCAGAATTTTTGTTATGCAACCTTAAGATTTATTTGCATGATCATAAAGGGTAGAAAAAGCACTATCGGATTCCACTAAGAAAAATGTATATTATCATTTAACATTTTTTGGATGACGTCATAACTAAAAAACAAATGATAGTTGGAAGGTAAATCGCGCGTATTAATGTGTATTTCTAAAAAATAATAATCGCCATGTTTCAGCGTTTTCATAAAAACCGGATTTTTTTTTAATATGCCATACTTTAATCCCACATTTATATCTCCTTGGGCTTTTATCACACTTAAAAAAAGTAAATAAATAAAAAAACCAATTCCGAAAGTTGATGTTCCACCGAAGAAATATAGCTTCGAGTAACTTCGAAATAATAAGACACTCTGGAGGTTTTAATGTAACTTCAAATTGTGTCTACAATGAGAATTCGTCATAAAAAGAAATCGTTTTGAGAAATATCCATTCGCAAGTATAATCCTTCGAGCCGCGGAGGTGACACCCTGTATATATGAACAATTTCAATAATATGTATAAGGATTTCTAAGATAGCACGTGTAGCACTTCATCAAATGCACTGTTGCCTATTCGCCGCACACTTGCCTGCAAACTCTAACAAAGAGTAAATTTCAATATGTTTACGATTTTCAATTCGGGACGTAGCTATCGATGAAAAAGCCGCTCTCAACGGTTAATTACTAATTTGTGAGTGTTGTGTGTGTGCACGTGAGGAGGAAATGTTTTAACATAGATACGTATATAGATATGTTCGCAGATATAATTATGAGACGCATTACGTATTGATAAAAAAGACGAAGGTTTACGAAGATACGAAGATATTGGGCAGTTATGAAAAAGATAAGAGAAACGTACACTTAGTATACGGATAAATTCGTGCCAGTCTACGTTCATACAAATGTTATTATACGACGTTCTGTGCCTCTCTATGTACGAATACGGATAAGTAATTTTCGCGTTAAAGTTGAGTAATACCATGTCAACTTTATACAAAATGATATTCGCCAAGAAATTCAACGAAAATGAAAACGGGGAAACTAAGCCCGAAGATGCTGAGGAAACCACGTCGGATTATAGTTTCCGCGTTGTCTTCAAGAAGAAGATGAAGAGAAAAAACAAGAAGGAGAAAGTAAGTTCACAGTTCGCTCTTTTCTAAATTCACGTTAAACTAGCTGCTATTAAGATATGTATTTTTAGTTTAAAAAAAAATGGTGCAATTACTTTATAATAAAAATTAATTCTATACACTGTCGCGAAAGGAATATAATACTTACTATATTTCCATCTATACAGGATGAGTCGGTAGGAACGGATCAAGCTCCTAGAGTGTATTGCGCAAGTGAAAATAATCTAAGAAAACTCATCCTTATCATGAATTAAGATGGTTTAACTAGCGTTCTTATAAACGGATGTATTAACTATGCAAAACGAAAACCCAAGCAGAATCGTCATTATAAGTTTTTTTCGATTATTACATATAACATATCCGCTAGCTGGAGCAATCCTTTCGAGGTTAAATGTTATGATATGTGTCAGTGTAATATGAGGGTGATTACACGTTTATTTTCAAGTTTACAATTTCTTTTGTTAGAAAAATTCATCCACTTATCCAAATACGGTTTTTGTGATGTAAATGCTACAGCTAAAAAAATGTATTTGACAGAGTATTCAATGAACTATGCGGGGCTCGAAGTGCTTACGTAACATCTGAACTAGCTATTTGACAAGGTTTAGAAGAATTAGAAAATGTTCTAGACTTAGTAGAAGACGATGCAACGATGCAGTTCATGAAGTATCGGTACGTACTTGGGCGTTCCAGAAAAAAAGAGTAATAAATACGCTTCGGAGCAAGGTTTACATCCATACGAGGTTCAGTGTATATGTTCAGAAGGTGATGTTAAGCCTCCGCCCAATAATCGGAAGTATTTTTCATCACCAACAATTGTGTGGTGTGATATGGCTTATGGTTGAGCAATTGACTCATGCATTTTTAAGAATTGCCTCACAGAAAGGTACTATGGGAAATGAGTTACAAGTGCTACTAGCGAATATTCCTCTAACCATTAGAATGCAAACGTATATCGGTATTATGGCGCACCTGCACATTTCGCTTCTTCAAGCAACATTGGAATGATAGGTTTCCAAAACTTTGGATTGGTCACGGTGGTTCTATTAGTTGGCCTTCAAGATCTCCACATCTCACCTAATTAGCCTATTTGGTCCAAAAATGAAGATTATAGTATAGAAGGTAATAGTTGACTTCCGGGATGTATTAATTCAACGTATCAGAATTTCTATAGCCGATATTAAAGAAACATATGAAGCAAACAGAAGAGCAACAGGCGTACTACGTAAACAATGTAAGACATGTTTGGAGGTATTTTTAAACATTTATTGATAAAAAAAAAAACATCAATATATCAATTTTGTTTATCGAGTTTTTTTACGTTGTTCTCATGGGTATAATACATTCTTGATGTTTGATCTGTTCCTTCCGATTTACCCTGTACATTAAAAACATTCATTATAGTAGAACAGGGTATCAAAGAGGAAGCGGTAAAATCTAATGTTAAAGCTCTTATACACGTTTTTGGTTTCCCGAATAAATACACCGTCTATAAATGAAAATTCAGAGTTGACCTGTCACAGAGCCGTATTTTTCTAACCCTGGCGGACCTCTTTTTCACATCTGTCATGAGCCGTGACTTATTCACATTAAAGTGAAATGCGTCGTTGTTTAGGGGCTAGGTAGGTGTAAGTCTTTCCTAAAGAGGCACATTTATTGTGACGTTATAAAGGGTTTCCTTGGAAGTGCGTAAGTGAAGTTAGCTTGAGAGTCTGAAAGAATTAATTTGCGTTTAAAAATAAAACCTATTCTTAGTTGAAGCGCATCTGCAAAGGAATTCTACTGCATGTAAATTGAAAATATTTATTTATAAAATATGATAAGAAAATTGAAAGGATTCCTCCCAGTCCTAGAATTTTTATGGTACGGATATTTACATGCTATCACTGTTGTCATCCACAATGGATAGTTATCTCAGACAGAGTACACATTTGTTTCTTTAACAATGCCGTTTACCTTGGCATAGTGAACATGTTGTTTATCTTCCTAACAAGACATCAATTGAGAGAGAGCGGTTACTATTACTCACCTTTTTCCTGACTGACGCCAACTTAAGATTACTTTATTTACAGTTCAATATTTGTAGTTTATACTATACACAAAAAGTTCAAGCTAACCAAATTTCAAACCATATTTATTACTAGAGCTCCCCAACCGCGCGGCGCACCATAGGCGTCGATAAGGAACATAAGTAAAGTACATAAAAACAAAAGAAATAAAGAATTTTAAAACGGTTACTTTTGTAATTAGCCGTATCCAATATAGTGGGTGTTAATGCACAAGGAAAATAGTATTAGTCAGCACACGAGAAGGTAGGCACATTAAAATTGTTACCGTAAGCGCAATCCGATTTCTCAAACATCTGAAGCATTAGGAATGTTTCCACAGTCGTTTCTTTCAAGGATGTTCGTCGTTCTGAAAAAATGTTTTTATATCTTGAAAATGAACGCCCGACGTCTAATGATGTAATGCACGCGTAATTAAAATAATCTTTGAATTTAGTCACCGGATCAGTAGAGTTACCTTCCCAAACTTGTCTTAACCTGCTAAAATTTGTATCTTTCTTCATAACACTTTCAAAATTTCTTGTAACGATATAATTTTTTTTTGTTATTTATACAGTGTGGGAGTGTATTAACGTCATCTAATATTTGTACTGACTCCGCCAGGGACAGTGCACTATTTTGTAATTTATTTATTGCCTCAAGTACTTCTTTATAATTGTTGTAAACGGTTTGTAAATCTGCTTCAACGGAAATATCTTGGAATTTATCCTGGCTTTCCTTAATAGCCGCAGATTCGTTGGGATTGAATTGTAAGACGACTGATTTTATTTGCCGGAAGTATTTAAAATAATAAAACGCTGCCTTCAGCCATGTCCCCCAACGCGTAAGAATCGGCTCTGGTGGTTCGGGAATACCGGGACACTGTTTATGAAATTCACTGGTACGTTTGGGAGATTTGAGAAACACTCGTTTCGTATTTGTTATTAATGCATTTACCTCAGAGCATGAAGTTTACAAGTAATATATAACATCATCCCATAATGTTCTTGAAGAGAACGACCTACACAGCGCATTGTCGCGGCACCATCGGTCATGAAAATTAATACTTGAGCAGTGGCAATTTCAAATGTTTGTAAAGTATCAACGACTACGCTCTCGATAGCGTCGGCAGTACACGATTTTAGTCTTTTACTAGCTAATAAAATTCCCTTTGTAGGTTGACGAGGTTCCAGTATACGTACAATCACATTCAAAATAGAATGTTTTTTACGGTCTGTCGTTTCGTCAATACATAACCACAGTAGTTTATTTTTTATTGCAGATCTGATCCTGTTTTCAATTTCGGTACGTACACTTGGCACACATCTCCTTAAGCTTGTTTCCGACGGTAACTCAAAGTCTGGATTATATTCATTCCAAAATTCACGGAATGGTTTCTTCCTGAGTAAGGAAAACGGTAAATTACACGCAGTCAGCGTATAAAATAAATCAATTATAAATTGAGTTGCCTCAGTCGGTGATACACCCAGTTTTTTATTTTTGTGTTGCTGACTATTTACATGTCTTCTACAGCCATATTTATCATTGCACATCAGAGGTATATTACAAATTTTACATATAATCTTACTTCCATTATATATTAAGTCAGGAAATTCTCCACAGAACTTCTTCACTTTGTCGGCCTGTGGGCGTTTCTTACTACGCGCGTCCGCCATACCGTCACAACCCGATCGCATACGGTAATAAACTACCGAAATGCGATGCGAGTTATTTGCTTATATATTACATTACATATCCCCCCGGCCACGCCCGGCGGTACGCCTTCTGACTTGCCACGCACTTTGGGGAGCTCTATTTATTACGGATAATATGAAAGAGAGGAGGAAGAAAACTTGATACCTTCTAGGATTCCTCAAAAATACGAACATTTACAACCGCGTGCAAAATTTTTAATTTAGGGACAACTTAATTAAGAATTCCTAAATTATTAAGGCTTACTTAACAGCCACTGCATCTTATTGTTAGTTAAGTGGAGAATAATAGCGGCAACCCTGTATCTAATGCGTCCGTTGAGACTAATTGACATTGCATTGCACATAATAGATAAAATCACCATTCCGAAAATGAAAATTGTGGATAATAAGCGTTATAAATGTAATCACATTTTTGTATCGCCGCTGTTTATGCATTCATACATGCTTTTACGGCGAAAGCATGTATGAATGCATGAATGAAGCATGTATGAAAGTCTCTATGGGACTAGAGGGCGCCAAGAAATGTTAACTTTGTCGTTTTGGAAGTTGTGATATTAACTGTTAGGCAACAGCGACAAAAGGTGGAGATGAAGGTACGCTTGAAGCCACTCTGATGACGCCGGGTAGGCAGAAACATGCCCGCGTGCTAGTGTACTTTTTTATCTCCTTTTGTTGCATTCGCCGTGAATTATTCCATCAATACTATGAGAGAGCTAAGCTATTTTAGCATTATATATTCGCATAAATTGCGCTTAAAATCTAAAATTTACTATGGAAAAGAAGCACAAGAATGGAGAAGCGCTTCATCAAATTTCCTAATTTCTTTGATAAAAATTTGTTACTTCTGCGGACGATTTGTTTATTCATAACATGCTTCCAGCATTTAAACGTGTCACTGAAGTCTAAGAAGAAGAAAGTCTTTTAACACATGTTTATAATTCAATCGGCTTTTGGTAGTGGACACAAATTGGTAAATGTTTTCTTGGCGAGGCCTGATGTGATTTTGACGTATTTTGGAGATATCCATTGTCTCGGTGATACGTTGTCCTCTTCAATTAACACTAAGGCTCTCTCATTGTTGTGATTCGCCAGTAATTCTTCTCCTACCTTGTCCAAAATTGTTATTTGAATTGCTACAATCTTTAATAACGTGAAAGTCTTGCTTTTTGTATCAGCAGGACATTTGGTTCACGCAGAGCAATCAAAGGCCGCCCAATCAAAAAGTGAGCTTCGTTAACAATTATGTGATGGATTTGGAACTTAGGATCGGTGGATAATCTAAACGATCACCGACTCTAATTATGCCTTTCTTATCTAGATACGCATTGATCACAATTTACTCATTCTGCGTAAAGGTTTATCTAGATTCAAATTTTTTAAATCCTCTTAAAATCCTCATTAGATGACGTTTGTTAAGCAATTTTTATTAATGATAGAAACGCATCATTAACTTTCTTGACATTTAATCGATCTGTTATTGGTAATTCAAATTTTCAGATTTCGATTCAAATAATTTGTTTTGAATCTAAAGATTTAAGTGTAACAAAGTTTCAATATGTTTAAATTTGAAAATCTATTAAAAATTTCCTGGAATAGTAGCGACGAGAAAAAATTGATTTTCCGTTCTTAAATCTGGTAAATTCTCGAATTTACGATGTGTTTCACATCTTTTTAAAGTTCGAATGTGTACTTTTCGATCTATACGTAATTTTGATGAAGTTTCTACTTTGTCTGCCAAAAGATAACGGTAACATGGGCTGCGCATTCTAAACGAGGAATTCCTTTTGTTAATGCTACCTAGGCGGAACATGAAAGACTGCATTTTTTTTTCAACTAGACTAAAAAGCAATGTAATTCTACTTTCTTTGGATGTCAGCCTGTAACATGGTATATTATTGTTAGCTTATTCAATGTTGATAGTTATCGCTGATGATAGTTAAGATATTGTAAATTTAATGCCATTAATAGGAATTTATTCCAAATCAATTTTTCCGGCTATAAACTACTGTAACGTAATCTTTCTGATTACGTTACATTTTGATAACACCCGGACTAAGCAATTCCGAAGGATCAAATATTTTCGCGATGCAAGATAACATAACGTGTTGCTCATTTCGTACCGTAGTTAATATTAGACAATAATGTAACGAAATTGTTTCTAACCTCAATTTCACAAAGATTTAGTTATAAAATTGAAACGTGACGAGGATCTATGTTCGCTTTGGTTTCAACCATACACGTTTACTAGAATTGTTAGCAATAGGACATATTTGTGCACCTTACTACTTTGTATTGCAATGCATTAGCCTATTATGTGTCCGACTGTATGCACTTCGTGGACAGCAACGTTTTGCGAAATGACCTACTCGCATACAATTGATAATCTTTTTTAAATTTTTTTTTAGATCCTTATGTTTAATATGTTACATTTTTTGTGGCATCACATTAATACCTCGTGAAGTTTAACATGTTTAAAATAAACAAACAGTTACGTTCGTGATCATCTGTCTGGCGTTGTAAACTAACAATATTTGCCATTTGTTTTGTTAGTGATAGAATTGTCTTATATTTGTTTGGATAACGATGTTTTTTTGTTTTCTTATTATTTTTTTTAAGAATCATATTTGCATTTTATTGTGGTCATTCTAATTTGGATTATTGTTAATTTCATACAATAAAACTAATAAATGAATAGAATTAATTTGCCTTCACGTAACTTCCAAGAGTTTTTTGCTGTGCCAGATTCTTAGATATATGAAATGCCGACTTTTTATTTTATATTTTATAATTAATAATATAAAAAGAAGTTATGTAATATTTTCTATTTAACCCCTAACAATTTAAGTCTAGATAATCGAATGTTTATGGTCATATTCCTCCAATGAATTTAATTGAATGAAATTGCAATGAGTTTAATAGAATTTTGAAACATATGGATTACTTAACTCTGAAATGCCGTCAAGCCACACTAAACTATTGCTGCGTAAGCGGGCATCAAATATGTACATCTTAAGAATTAAATCGATATTTGTACCTATACTTGCTAAATGCTACTAAGGATCTACGAAGCAATAATTGCATAAATTACGAAAAAAAGAGACGAAGTAGATGTGAAGTAGATATAGGTTGCACGTAGATAACGCTTTATTTACTTTTATTGCTTGACTAAGTAGATTATATTTTTATCACGAGTTCGATTTCCGAGATAGTGTACCAAGCAAACGGTACGTAATAGAATTTTTAACGCGCGCCCATTGAAAGTTACATGGCTATAATTGTATGGGTATGAAGAATGTTCTCCAGTGAATTCGACTGGGTGTCTGACGAAACACGACCAGTGTAGCAAATGCTGCAATGATACGCGAAAGCCACCGGATTTCGCAAAAAGAAATTATACGGCTATTAGGCGTTAGTCACGACAGAGTCCCCAGTACATTGTTTAGATGTTAAATTACAGAAAAATTTACGCCAGAATCTTGGGTTCGCCATTGTGATCTCGAAAACAGACGACAATCGGTGAAAGTTGAAGAGGGTATTGAAAAGTTAGCAATTTTTTCATCGGACATCGGACAAGTTCGGGCTGCTGTTTGCAAATGGATTAATAGTAAACAAGAAAATTGTTTTTATGGATGGAATTAAAAAAATTGGAAAAATGTGCTGTTCTAAATGGAAGAATGTGTACGTTAGTAATACAATAAATTCATTCATTTTGTGACTGCTTTTATTATTTTGTCTTTTTTTATTACTTTATAGAGATGGAGACCCTATATATCAATTTGCTTTCATATACATATTTTAATAAAAATAAAACTTTAAAAGATAAAATGAAGTTACGTTCATTTAAGTGCCATTTGAGTACATGGGTAAGAGCGATCCTGTTTTTGGCTCATTTCCAATTCTTCAGCGACATATTAGCTTCTTCCTGTTTCTGGCGACTTTATTAGCTAAAGTTATATCTAGCTAACGTCGTAGAGGTTCGTTTTTAATGCAACATTTTCTCCAAGCAGGTATAAAGAATAAAATATTAAATTAAATATCAGCCTATTCCACGTTGAACAGTTGTCGACTCTTGTTAATGTAAAAAATCGTATCGTAAAAGTATATCGCGAATTCACAAGCACTAAAGAAAGGAAATATAGTTGATTGAAATTTGTAAGAATATCAAGTGTTGTCTGTTGTAATCATCCACCGTAATTGATCGATACCTATTGTCTTTGCAATAATTATGATAATTTTTTTTACAAAAATTGTTTCTTTAATGGTCGACCATTATTCAAAAGTTTATTTAATTTTTCAACAAAATTTTTTAAATCAACTATATTCTTCAAAAATACCTTCCATGTAATTGTGGGGGTGGATTGAACGGGTGGTATGATTATCTATTGGATGGAAAAGCTCTGGCGCTGCGATAAATACTATAAACCTTTGTTTCGCTAAAGACATTCTTTAAGTAAACATCATTTTCTTAGATCATTGTCCAGCAAGTTTACAAGCACATAAATGTTGACTAGAGTTCGGTATAAAATAGATTTATTTAATTTTTATCACACACGAAGTTCTTTTAGTCCTATAAAATATGATAAACATTCACTGAAAGTTGTTTAAAAAATTTTGCAATTTAGCTAAAGAGAAATGGTTTTATAAACCTGGATCCGTTTCTTAAGGCAATGCTTAGTAACGTAAATAGCATGAATTAAGCATGGCAATACTTGCCCTTCACTACACAGAATGGTTTGTCCCGTAAAAAAGCAAACATTTTCACTTAATACTACCGCCTGCTATGTTTAGGGCATACGCAATACGCCGTTGTCTCATTTACGTTATTGTTGTTTAGAAAACTCATAGAGACCAAAAATTTTAAGTCGTTCTTTTCTGCTTCAACAATATCAGCAACTCGTCAAATTTTTAGATATTCGCTGCGTAGGATCTCAGATATTGCGGGTCGCATGTCCCGACGAGATACCTTGCATAATTTCTCTTGCGTGGAAGGCATCGTTGGTGCCTGTAGAATTTGTAGTTGTTAGTAAACTATGTGTGCTATCAGATTACATCAAACTACATTTATTGGAGCTTCATTTAGAACAGTCCCTTAATGTCGGTTATAAATGAAACTAATTGTAAAACCGATATTATGGTACAGTCATCCCTTGTTGACTAAACTTAACATTAGGCCATTATTTCCAACTTAGAGTTGGTAAATTCATATCTCATTTCGTAGAAACTATGTATAATGCTTCGAATCCTTGGACTTTCCCATAGGATGATGAAATATTTACACTTATTCTAATTGTTTGTATTATTTTGCAATCATTTTGGCATTTTCTTTTAAATTACGAACAATTCATTATGGTGTATGTTAGTGAATTCCGAATATACGACAAATGTTTTTTAATAATAATAATAGTAAGCATTTATTGATAAATTACAAAAAGGTGATAAAATCTTAAAAAGATTACGCCCTCTCTGCAACTTAATTCAATAATAAGATAATAAAAGGATAATTGTTCCGTTCTTAGTTTGAAGAACAATGTCGCTAGTTGTCTGCTCCAGTGTATCTTTCTTGCGAGGCGAAAGTACTAATTGATTATATGTAATTCTTATGTGTTTACTCGGTTAATCAGTTGCTCCTAAAATTAAACACAGTATTCTTGACAAAAAATTAAATTAATATGGTACTAAAATAATAATTATTAAATATGGTACTCTTTACAGCAGCAACAGCAGCGATCGGGCTTCCGATGAAGTTTGGATAATTTGTACCTATATGTACGTTACCGGCGGTGACTGGCGGAGATTCCTTGCCTAGCGCTCTATCGGATACGTGCATTACACTAGATTCAACAAACAGATATAACAAGTGACTATTAAATACACTCCGCCAAAAAAGTATCGCATAAACTAAAAAAGGGCATTTATAAACCAAGATATTTTTATACGTTCACAAAAAGTTTGCCTCGTGTATGTGAACTATAAAAACACTAACAAAATCATGGAACATAGCTTTTTTACTTTTTTTTTTCTAAAAGAACACATTTAGAAAAATGCATATGTGTAAGGTTTGTTCAGTTGTTCATTGAAAGTCTTCCTATACGGACAAATTTTAAAGTGCGAAGTCAGAGTTCTGTACCAACGCTTTTAAAACTAAAACGAGCAATTTAACTTCAGAACAAATGGCTGCTATAGTTGCTTTAATCAAAGATGGACGATCTCAAGCATACGTTGCTAATTTGATGAACATGAATCAGTCAAGTGTTTCTAGAGCCGTAGCCAGATATAGGGAATCAGGCAATTACAGTAGAAGACCTGTACCAGGTCGTACAAGATGTTCTACTCGCCAAGATGACCGCTATTTAGTACTACAAGCATTACGTCGAAGACATGTAACTGCGAGACAATTGCAGAACGACTTGGCTAGAGTCAGAAATACTCGTGTGAGTACTCAAACTATTTGGAATAGGTTACGACAGAGTGGATTAAGAGCTAGAGTAGCTGTAACAGCCCCTCGTCTCACTAGGAACCACCGAGTGGCTCGCTTAAGGTTTGCCAGAGAACATGTAAATTGGAACATTAATGACTGGGCCAATATACTCTTCACAGATGAGTCAAGATTTGGTCTTTCCACCTCAGACAGGCGTATCTCAGTGTACAGACGAGACGGTGAGCGCTATTCGCAGTGTAATATCAGACCTAGACCTAATTTCGCTGGTGGCTCTATTATGGTTTGGGGAGGCATCTGTTTAAAAGGTCGTATAGAGTTAGTACCAGTAGACAGAGGTACACTGACTGCCCACAGGTATATAACGGACATTTTAGAAGAACATGTAGTAGCATATGCGCCAATTATAGGAAACGAATTCATGTTAATGCACGACCGCATGTTGCAATAATCGTCCAGGAATACCTTAACGATGTTAGTATTCCAGTTTTAGATTGGCCTGCGGTAAGTCCGGACATGAACCCTATCGAGCACGTGTGGGACCTCCTTCACAGACGGATACGAACCCAAAATGTTGCCCCAGCGGACCTGCATGGAGTGGGAGAATTTGGATCAGGCTTATATACGGAGGTTAATCGAATCTCTGCCAAACCGTATGCGAGCGGTCATAAGAGCCAGAGGTGGCAATACTCAGTATTAAAAGCTACTGTTATGACATTTTTCTTTCCAAAATTATAATTTCTTGTTTTAATAAAAATCTCAAGTATGAGTTCTTGTTTTTATTTGGCCTGTATTTTATTTAAACAATCATAGAAATTATATCTTAGAGCGCATTAAAGTATATTTACAACTTTATGCTACAAACAAAGATTATGCGATACTTTTATGATTCAAAACTAAATTATGCGATACTTTTTTGGCGAAGTGTATATTTTTTAATTGAAACATTGGCGAGTTTCATAGTTTTACATATTTTATAAGAAATTAAACGTGTTTTTACATTGAATGTGTATACGTCAAAGTTTAAATAATGTTGTATACGAATTATACGAATGTATACAAAACAAAACAAATCGAACATTCAATTTATCCTAAAATAGACATAAACAAGATATTACTTTTCCGAATAAATAAAAACATTTAAAGTTAAAAAAAAATCAAACTTAATAATAAATAAGTTAACCAACAAGACTAACAATACAACATGCATGTTTATCTAGATGCTTATAGAGATTAGTAACAATAAATGAAACAATTGCAAAGTTAACAAATTTAATAAATGTACACATCACTTAAGTATATGTATATGTACCAAAACAGGTATAGTGTACTTTTGCGACCATTGTCTTTCAAAAAAATTGTCGTAAATCTTTCACTGCTTTGCCCAATATCGGTTTAATCCGTGTCCTCAGTATAGGAACCATCGAAGAGTTCCAGAATAATGCAGGATGGTATGAAAAGGTTGGGTTAAAGATATCAAGTCGAAGTCTCTAAAATCTAAATCTAAATTAGTTGTCGATATCGAAGAAGCAAACTAGCAAAAAAAGCAAACAAAAGCAAACTTGGAATAAGCAATAAACCTGTACGAAGGTGAGCCTTGTGTACTTGTATATTGCCCTTATTGTTGTCACGTGCCGGTCGTCTAAGTATATTTCATAAAAAAGCTGCTGCTAATTCCGAAAGAACACATATTTATCTTATCGTAGAGATAAGTAAGTGTTCTTTCGGAATTAATAGCAGCTTTTGGGAGATGCCTCGCTTACATGCCATACATATACCTAATATAAAAATTCTGCACTTTTCGTATCCTCAGTTCACCATGCTTAGTCAAGCAAAGGGAGTAAATATAGCTACTAACATAATTGAAGTGCGGAAGGATTAGAGACCTACATAATTACCTGCTCCAAATTATGTCTGTGTATATAATTAAATTTTAGGGTAATTATGGATATTTGGATGAGCAGGGATGTGTTTTGGTGAAATTTTCATTTTTTTACCTCGATGTTCAACCCTGCCTTAACGTAACTTTCAGCTTTTCTAGGACCAAACATTAGTTGCTACTTGCAGGGGTTAACTTATAAATGAAATCAAAGCGATCATCTGAGCTTGGACGACGTCAGAAGCGGGTAATCTGCGTATTGTCACAACTGCAAAATTGGAGAATTCTGGGCATATAAGTAGTGTACAAAGAATGCCAGAGTGTATTCAATACTGCCCCTTGCAGGGCGTCACTTAATGCTTGGATATTGTTAGAGCGGTTATTATATTGTTTTCGTTGTATTAAGTAAAAAAACAATTACTAACATGGTTAATATACGCAAGCAGCTGTTGCTCCACTAGCTATCGAAAGCTGGTAGTAAACTGATGGGTCTAAGATCTATCATTGTTTTTGCATTCTGTGTTTTAGGTGTCGCAATATTTGACAGTCTCGTAGCAAGAGTAATCGCCATGAGTGCTTCTATTACAACTAAACTCAAAATTAACTGGAATTAAGGAACAGCATAGAAATTATGTATAATTTAGTGTGTGCATTCCAAAACGGGCTATTTCAAGTTAAAATGAATTTTATTCAAATTAGGTATACAGCAATTTAACGTAAATAGAGATGTATTTGATAAATTACGAATAAATTAGCAATTAAGTTTGTATTAGTCAATTAGTGATTTTTTTAATTTATAGGTACTTCGGTGGATTAGTACTAATTATAATTGTCCATTTCAAACCACTACAATTCCCAAAATTAATATTGTTACAAAACATTCCTCGTTTTCGCAAATTATATTTTAAAGAGTCTGTCAAATTAATTCCAAAAGCGCTCAATTTACGTAATATTTCTCGTTTTGATGGGTAACGCTCATCCAGCGACAATACAATTTATGCAATTAAATCAGTACGTACGCAGTATAATTGCCCAAGTAATCTCCATAAATTATAATCATTGCAGAATATAAAATATCACGTTGTATAATCGGGGATTTGGTGAAAACCGAATTACGTTTGAACAATATTTTAACATTTGGACTTGGAATATGTTTGAAGTAGAAATAACCATTCCAGGCGATTAAATATTGTAAATATGTTTCGGAATATAAAAACACGTACATTTCGCAATACTTAAATTTTGTCTTGAATATATTGCACATTTCACGAATCTCGTTTGTTAAATGGATTTAATCCTTCGAGTTTGTCCTCAGGTGCTCCACAGAGCTTCAATTTGCGCCCATTCTTATTCAATCTCCACGTGAATGACTTACTTGCCTATTTACGCTGCTGCCCCATTCTAGCCTACACGTATGATTTAGCAATTTTTATGCCTATTCTTGAATGACATAGCAACAATCTAACCTAATACAATCGTAAATTGATTTATCATCATCGTCATTATTATTGTCATTCGCAAGGATTTCATTCCATTTCCTTCCATTAATAATCAAGTACTTCTAAGAGTTAACGAAATCCGTGATTTTAGAGTTATTTTTGATAGTTGCATATTAACCACCTCAGCATTTTTGCATCGAATTTCTAAGCTTCGTAATGTACAACTGCAAATACTTCAAAAAGATACCCCTCTTCAAAACCTCAAGCTATTTTATACTTTTGTTGTAAATTCGAGTTGTTTCGCCTATTTGCCTAAGCAGTACCTACATCTACGAGCTACTGCAAATTGAAGAGATTCAGCGGAGATTTCTTAAATTCTTGAAAGTTGATGCGGAATATTCATTTTGGAGCTCGTCTCGATCGGTGTTGCGTTCTCCTAGTTTGAAGGACAATGCCGTTAGTCGTCTGCTTCGGTGTATCTTTCTTGTGAGGCGAAAGGACCAATTGCTTATATGTAACTCTTATATGTTAACGTTAAAGTTTCTTCGGCTTCTTGTTGAAAACGAACAAGATGCACGGTGTACGTGGAAATTGGTGTATAGCGTTACTGATTGTCACGAATCGCTTTCTTCCTTACATTTCCTAATTCCGCGCAGTTCGTCGGGTTCTTCTCCTACTTTCTCCGTTCCCATAACTCCAACAAGTTTGTTATCCTTTCCCCTACGCCGTGTGTATTTTTCAGTAAAATCAGTCATTTTTGAGTTTATGTTGTTTTTTGTTTTTTTGTTCAATTGTTTTCTATTGTACGTACGAGTTTTTCTTTTGTATATTGTTGTCCTGTAACTAGAAACCATTGGGCAATAGAAACTGTTCCTATTATTATTATTATTGCTGCTATTACTAACATCACTAAATAGGCATAAATTACTATTAGAAATTGATATTAGTGGCTAATTGTACAAAAACGTTCACCGTTGAATGGCGCACGTCAATAATTCAACAGAGCGCTTGCGTTGTACAAAAGTAAATTTATGGCTGCTTGAATGATTGATTTTATTGAAAATCAAATAGTATTTGGCGTGAACGTTACTTTTCTCTTACGGACGTTTACCAGTGATATAATTCGTACGGGAAACCATTAATATGTAATGCTACTCACGTCTTAACGATCAGATAGTATTACCAATTCCTTTTTCATGAACCTGCGCTAAATTTCGTTCATGCAACGTTCTTCTGGCTGAATTGAATAAAATTTAACTACTTTCGTGAAACCGGCCGTATTTCTTCGATCTTTTACTTTGTATAATATTGCGTTGTTCTACACTGGAACTATTGCAGAAAATAGGAAAAAATACGTTATTTTTTTTTCTTTTTCAAGATTTCTTAATCGACTTGTGAACTGTGGAATGTGAAGGTGTGAGCATTTAAAATCCTTGTTATATTTTTGTATTTTCTTTTCGATACCCCTTCTTTTGCTTTACTAATGCCTATTAAACAACTGCTAAACTACCGTATGTTTGAGTTTGAAAAAAACGATGCGTCAACGCATAGAGTGTATTGAATGTAAATGATGGGTGTTGAAAAAACCACGATGCCGTTACAAATGTTTTCGATATCCAAAAATTGGATTCCAATTTCTTTGAATTTCTCTAGCAACAATCTCCACATTTATTTATTGAAGAATCCAGATCGTCGTTAATATCACTCATATCATCATCGTTAATACTATTTATGTTTGCGGAATTTAATTTTTCTAATTCTCTAAATTCTTCAGAGGTGAAAATTTATTAAGAGCGTCCTTTTATTACCATATGTTGTTTTAAAGCAGCAATCGATTAGTGACGACATCTGGTATAGGCAATGTCAAATCAGATATTGCATAGATTCGGTAATGATTAAGTTAAGTAACTTGAGTAGTGTTTTTTCCCACCTCCACGTTCTATCCGTGTTCGCTTCTCAGCAAACTTGTGTAATTGTGAACTACGCTGAACATTAAGTCAGCACTTAAAACGCATAATTCTTTAGAATTCAGGTTGCATTTTACAGTATTTTAATTTTGTAAACCAGTCCTTAATACGTGGGTATAGGATATGTCGCATTTGGTGCAGTTAAATGATTAACGATAGAGGGCCTTGCTAATTTGCAAACATTTACGAACACCGTGGATGATGTAATTTATGATACCGCTGATTTCGAAAATTAATTACAAATACTAATTTTGAGGTTGTGAATAGCGAACGTATATGCTCTGAAAGAAACATTTACTGGTAAACGGGTACCATGAACACACTCGGTTAACATTCATATTTTATGCTGCACACAATTGAGCGAAATTAAATTAATGAGAGAGAAATTCATCGCGTTTCGCTAAAGGAGTCAAACGTCAAAGAGGGAAATTGTACGTCCTTCAAAACACAAAGAAAAGGAATCTCTTACCCTCGGCAGTTCTTCAGATACAAAACGTGCCCCTTTCAGATTTTTAAATTAAGGCAAAATAATGACATACAATTCGTATTCGTGTCGTACCGTTGGCAATAAGGACGTCTTTATTGATTCTTTCCTCCCCGAAACTAATAACTTTTCTTTATATTCTAGCCGAAGGCGCGAAGTTGGATAGAGGCGACGTTCAACAAACGGGTGTGCTGCAAGTTTGTTCCGAATCCGAAAGATGAGTCCAGGTACGCATATAAACATTCATAAGTGTAGCTTCTTTGTCCTTTTTTTTTAATTCAAGCTTCATAGCGATAATTTACATCGCGTAAAAGGCTATATTAATATTAAGTTATGATGCATTTCTTCCGTTAAGATTAACGTGGTACACGTAGGTTTTTTTCGTAGTAATGTATTAGAGAAACCGTCAAAAAGTACTGTGTCCTAGAAATCCCGAACGCGAATTAAGTTGGTAATCCGGATTTTATTTATCTACAGTTGGTGAAATCCAGTGGCGTGGTACAAAACCACGACAAGATCATATTGTTCTGAATAATGACAAGCAATAAATCAGAATGAGGTTATATTTTTACAGACTTGTTATTAAAAACACTATTATTCAATGAAAATAACACTGATGAGTAGAAAATACGTTTATTTATAAAAACTGTTGAAAATATTCTCCATTTGCTTCTAAACACAATGCTATTCTTCGCTTCATGTTTTTAAATACATGGCCGAGCTGTTCTTGTGTTATATTTTGAATTTCTTGCCTAATTGCTTCTTGAAGTTCGTTCAAATTATGCAATCGGTTTTTATAGACATGATTCTTCAGCTGTCCAAAAAGAAAATAATCTGGTGGTGTTAAATCTGGACTCCTCGGTAATCTATGGTGGTCTGTGCAGTATGAGCAGTGGCTCCGTCTTGTTGGAAATAGCCCCTTGTTATTTCATCATCATGCAGCTGATTAATAAATTCTGCCAATATGTCAGTTTGATATCGTTCTGCATTAATTGTATCGTTAAAGAATATTGGCCCTATTATTCTTCTTCTTGATATCGCAATCCAAATTCCAACATTTAATGGATGCAACTCTTTTTCAACAAAAGTGTGAGGGTTTTCCGTAGCCCACGTTCGGTAATTCTGGCTATTTACATATCCAGATAAATAGAACCATGCTTCATCAGTGAAGAAGGTTAGATCCAGCAAATCATTATTATTAAGGTGCTCGTTGAACCATTGACAGTACAGTATACGTTGTTCATAATCACGAGGGTATAATTGCTGCACAACTGACACTCGATAGGAATACATATGTAAATTTTTATGCAGAGCCTTTGCGCAACTACTTTTACTTATACCTGACTGTGCAGAGAGCCTTCGCAGTGATTTCTTGGGGCTTTGATTCATTCGCTCTTCAATATCATTAACAACAGCTTCAGTTAATGTTGTAGGTCTTCCGGTTGGTTTATCCTTACAAATATTTACAATTTTTTCTCTCAAAACGATTTATAATCTGACGTTTGTGATGGCCGAAAACTCTATAGTTAACATTTTCATTAGGAAACGCTTCCACAAACTGATCGAAGCAAGACTGTAAACTGTACGACCAAGTTCCATCCTGGTTGCGAGTTGCACTTCGAAAGTGGGCCATAAGAATGTATGCGTCTAGCTCAGACGTAAACATCTTGGCTTTCCGGTTAATACTGAAAACAGGTTAAAATAGTGATTATTAAAATACAAGTTGAAAAAGAGAATTAATGACCTCTGAAAAGAAGATAAGACAAAATCAAACCAAATAATTTGTACAAGACCGAAAATGACAACTGACAGCACAATTAATCTGTTTTGTCTGACAATTACAAACACGTCTATGTACTCAGCTCAAGCAGCAGTGTTACCACCAAAAGTTCATATGTTTGTAGGGATGCCAACTTAATTCGCGTTCGGGATTTCTAGGACACATAGTACTATGTGTCCTAGAAATCCCGAACGCGAATTAGGTTGGTAATTCGGATTTTATTTATCTACAGTTGGTGAAATCCAGTGGCGTGGTACAAAACCACGACAAGATCATATTGTTCTGAATAATGACAAGCAATAAATCAGAATGAGGTTATATTTTTACAGACTTGTTATTAAAAACACTATGTGACTCTCTTGACCGAAAATGACAACTGACAGCACAATTAATCTGTTTTGTCTGACAATTACAGACAATTTATTTACACGTCTATGTACTCATCTCAAGCAGCAGTGTTACCACCAAAAGTTCATATATTTGTAGGGATGCCAACTTAATTCGCGTTCGGGATTTCTAGGACACATAGTACTATGTGTCGAACGCGAATTAAGTTGGCATCCCTACAAATATATGAACTTTTGGTGGTAACGCTGCTGCTTGAGCTGAGTACATAGACGTGTCTGTAATTGTCAGACAAAACAGATTAATTGTGCTGTCAGTTGTCATTCTCAGTCTTGTACAAATTATTTGGTTTGATTTTGTCTTATCTTCTTTTCAGAGGTCATTAATTCTCTTTTTCAACTTGTATTTTAATAATCACTATTTTAACCTGTTTTCAGTATTAACCGGAAAGCCAAGATGTTTACGTCTGAGCTAGACGCATACATTCTTATGGCCCACTTTCGAAGTGCAACTCGCAACCAGGATGGAACTTGGTCGTACAGTTTACAGTCTTGCTTCGATCAGTTTGTGGAAGCGTTTCCTAATGAAAATGTTAACTATAGAGTTTTCGGCCATCACAAACGTCAGATTATAAATCGTTTTGAGAGAAAAAATTGTAAATATTTGTAAGGATAAACCAACCGGAAGACCTACAACATTAACTGAAGCTGTTGTTAATGATATTGAAGAGCGAATGAATCAAAGCCCCAAGAAATCACTGCGAAGGCTCTCTGCACAGTCAGGTATAAGTAAAAGTAGTTGCGCAAAGGCTCTGCATAAAAATTTACATATGTATTCCTATCGAGTGTCAGTTGTGCAGCAATTATACCCTCGTGATTATGAACAACGTATACTGTACTGTCAATGGTTCAACGAGCACCTTAATAATAATGATTTGCTGGATATAACCTTCTTCACTGATGAAGCATGGTTCTATTTATCTGGATATGTAAATAGCCAGAATTACCGAACGTGGGCTACGGAAAACCCTCACACTTTTGTTGAAAAAGAGTTGCATCCATTAGAAGTTGGAATTTGGATTGCGATATCAAGAAGAAGAATAATAGGGCCAATATTCTTTAACGATACAATTAATGCAGAACGATATCAAACTGACATATTGGCAGAATTTATTAATCAGCTGCATGATGATGAAATAACAAGGGGCTATTTCCAACAAGACGGAGCCACTGCTCATACTGCACAGACCACCATAGATTACCGAGGAGTCCAGATTTAACACCACCAGATTATTTTCTTTTTGGACAGCTGAAGAATCATGTCTATAAAAACCGATTGCATAATTTGAACGAACTTCAAGAAGCAATTAGGCAAGAAATTCAAAATATAACACAAGAACAGCTCGGCCATGTATTTGAAAACATGAAGCGAAGAATTGCATTATGTTTAGAAGCAAATGGAGAACATTTTCAACAGTTTTTATAAATAAACGTATTTTCTACTCATCAGTGTTATTTTCATTGAATAATAGTGTTTTTAATAACAAGTCTGTAAAAATATAACCTCATTCTGATTTATTGCTTGTCATTATTCAGAACAATATGATCTTGTCCTGGTTTTGTACCACGCCACTGGATTTCACCAACCGTAGATAAATAAAATCCGGATTACCAACTTAATTCGCGTTCGGGATTTCTAGGACACATAGTACTACGTCACGTTAAACTTAAGGGAAAAGATACATCACAACTTCTAATATAACATCTTTTAATTTCATGGTATGCTATTGTAAAACATTGGTCCAGTATACGCAATTTAAAGAAAGAATCGCTAATATTTTAAAAACCATTAAAAATACGTATATGAGACAATCCAATATTGAAGTTGAAGGTATCGCGATCTATTCCAAGAAAAGGAGCCTTTTCAGTTTGAAAATATCGGTATTTAGAAGTTGCCTTTGAATAGCGCATGGAAAATTAAGTAGTGATAACGATAAGGTGTGGTACGCATGACCTTCGTCCCGCAAAAGTAAACGTCTTAATCATCATGACGTTCTCAAATATTTAATTTCAACAAGAGCAGTGCAGGTGGTAAAATTTCAACATGATCCTAAATTTAAAATTATTTACACCCGACTGGTACAATCGATTAAACTATACAAAGTATTTATAAAAAATTAAAAAGGTCGGTAACCATACAATATTTTAAATTAATTATCTAGAATTTATGACTACCTTTTACAAAATTTCAGAGTTCCATGCATAATAACATCATTAAAACTTCCAATTAACGCATTTCGTGGAACACTTTGTATATATTTCTATCAATTTATCAAGTGCTAACACGTGTAGGAGAGTAATATAATTCAGTAGTAGTCTTTGCATTTGTGATTAGAAAGTTACAACATCACTAGTGGACTAGTAGAACAAATAGATAATCGTAAATCTAAATGAAGAAATTACATCGATTCTTCTATCATCAAAGTTATCAAACATTCGTTGTCGACCAACTGAAGTAGATTCCTTAATTTTTTGATAGATGTTTTGAATAATGTAGGCAGCTAATCAGTTATTCAGGCCATCACTAAAAGTAATTGTTTTTTTTTTGAAAAATTTGGTTCATGTCAGAGCATAATAATCATGTATGATCCAACCTTTCAATTCTATCGTTATTATCATAATTTTTTTCATAGAAAGGAAAACAGCCTGTTTGTAGTTGATATATTTGGTCTGAATTTGGCTTGTGTTTGTGTATTTCATATTCGTTCCTGTATATTACTTTCAATAACTCTTTAACAAAGTAGCAATTAAACTTAGGCGTTGTTCATCATCTTTCAAGTGATTTTCGCTTAATATCTTAAATGGAAAGTGCGTGAAAACGCGAAACATTTATCAACAGAATTGCGGTAGGGGATTATACAGGTCCCACTAGAAAATCTATCCTTTGGTCCATGTAGAGTTCGTGCGTTCAGCGCCTAACTTTGTCGTAACCAGGAGTAAGCTCTCTTACTACCGAGTCATTTATTTCATATAATGCATTAAATACAATGAACAAATACTACAAATTTTTGATAAAACTTGTAGATATAAACTACTGTTTATAAGTATAGCATTTATCATTTATAAGTTCTTTGATCATTCTATTCGAAGTGAAATAATCTTATGCAGACATGTCGCTAAATCTTCTGGTAAGCTTATAGTTTTTATAAATGAAAGTTTACAGTTAACATAATGTTTGAATAAGCATTGAGGAAACGAGTGATATAATGGAAAAAAGTATTGTCTTGTCATGGAGGTATAGAAGCCTTACGTATTATTATGTTCACAGATATACACACTGTAAATATATAGATCATTGCGAAAGTTGCTGTAATTAGTAGAGGAAACAAAGGCGGTTAAAATTATTACTTTTTTGCAGAGATCAGACAGACTCGTGTTTTATCGACCCTCTGGGAAACCAGTAGGCAACACGAACCCTTTCTTATAAGGCGAATAGACACGAGTCTATCTAGTCGCTGCAAAAAAGAATAATTCCAACTGCCTTTGTCATCTCCAGCAATTAGTGTAGAACATATACGCAGACTATACTTTGAAACAACTTAACGAAAAAAATTTCAATTTAGGTTTGCAAATAAAATATTACGATCACTTCTCTTGTACGTATCAGAAGTCGAAGGCTCATTTTCAACGTTTAAAGATGTGTTCCCATCGAAGAGAACCAGATTTACAGATGAGAATTTTAAAGAAGTAACAGCATTATCTATAAATAATTACCTTATATAAAGTAATATCTAATGCATTCGTGTTTGAAGAGTTAAGTTATCAAAAATGCAAGTATTTAGCCCATAAAATTGCTGCAATAATAACACAGTGGTCTAAACCAGCGGTCGGCAACATGTTTTGCCATGCGATCCATGAAATAACGAGGAAAAGTTACACGACCCAAACTTATGTACAAATACTTGTACCAAGTCGATAAGTAAATGAATTTTGAATTTTTAGAGACGGGAAATATGTTATGACTATCGAGAATCTTTGTGTTAGAAAAATCATACCCTGTTGGCGCCTCTTCTTCTCAGTCCTCCCCAATTAATCGGATATATAACAAAGGAAATAGATAGCTCTATGAAGTTCGAAGAAAGATCTTTTCTTTCGACTCGTTCTTAGCGCAGAACTGATATCATCATGTATAAGAGTTGCTTTAACGAGAGATATAAATTAATACTATGTAGTTCTGAAGTAGTAACGTAATAATAAGAATTTTAGCAATAGTAATAATAAATCTTTATTTTCACCTACATAAAAATATACATCGTGTTTCAAAAGAAATGAACCACCCCGAAGGAGAAGACGTAGAACTTCGAAAATACATGGAAATAGTTAGTGCACAGAGTCATTTGTCGTTTGTCTATGTGAAGACAAATGACAATATTTATTAAAAACGTAATAATGTGTTGCATCTCCGCGTATATTTATGCATTCAGTAACCCTTCGTGGCATGGTGGAAATCAGGTGGTCGATTGCCTCTTGTGGCAGCTCATTCCAGGCTACCTGTAGCTGTCGACGTAATTCCTCTAAAGTGATGGGAGAATGGGGTAATCGATGCAATTTTCTGTCTATCATATCCTAGATATGTTCATTAATTTAAGCCCGGGTATTTTGCCGGCCAAGGCAATTGCAGAAGATGGTTTTGTGCTAGGAACTCTAACGTTACGTGAGCAATATGAGGTCGCGCATTATCGTGTTGGAAGACGGGCTCTGGGAGGTCTTGGCGAAATGGCACTAACACGGGCTGCAGACTGGTCATTAATGTAACGGTACGCCGTTAGAGTGCCTTGAATGAATGTCAAAGAAGACCACACCATTACACCGGGAGTTTGAGCCGTGTGACGACGCTGAACAAACTGTAAATTTTGCCTCTGATCTCTAGGTCGTCTGATCCGTAAACGTCCCATTCATGTTCCCAATGTTTTCGGTTTTTGGCTCCACTGCAATCTGGCATCTTTATGTTGTTGAGCTATAAGAAGACAGAAATAAAAACGATATGAACCCAACACAAATGTGCGTATTCGACGATAAATCGTATTCATAGGCACTCTACGACTGATTGCTCGTAACCAATTGATTGCAATAGCACGTGTTGGTTCTACTGGGTCCTGTATTGCACTTCGCCTTAACAGCCGATCTTCGCGTGCTGCTGTCACTCTAGGACGTCCACTGCTTCTACGACGAATTTTTAAGCGTTCTTCCCGTCAATCCATCCAAGTCCGTCTGATAGTGGCGTGAGATCGGCCCATGCGTCTGCCAATTTCCCGAAAACCAGCATCATGCATCCCGATAATTCGTCCTCTTTCTTAGGGCTTAAGATGGCGAAAATTTGTACGTCTTCGAACTCGTGGCATTTTTAAGGCACTAACTTTACTAATGCAATAACAACAATCATAAACAAACGGAAAAATACTATTCAACAACACGCAATTTCAGGTCCTAACAGACAGATAAATTCAATCAGCAGTGACAGATGGCTGTCAAAATTGAATCCTTTATTTGTCTCCGTGCACTAACTTATTCTACATAATTTCAAAGTTCTGCGTCTACTCCTTCGGGTGGTTCATTTCTTTTGAAACGCGCAATACATAATAACGTTATTAATGAAAGAGGTAGGCTATAATGCCAATTATTCTTCAGTTTGATTCCGTCTGATACTATTTAATTGCACATCAGAAGGTGTCTGAAAAGAAACGGTAACCAAAAAATAATCCCAATAAAGCTTCCTCATCGTATTGATGGAATCATTCGCGAGAAACACAATGTGCTTCTGCGTGCCAGGCATCGTTCCGCAGGGAAGTGATATGAATTGCGAGGTAAATAACGGCCTTAGCAGAGAACAACGCGCTCAGTCTGATGACCGCACATTTCTTTTGCCGTGAGTGATTCCACAAGGGAGCTATATTGGTATTATTTGTTTGGTCATTGTTGAGTTTTATATTTAAATTCTTTCAAATTAATTGACGACTTGAAATTAGTAGGTAATTCGTGATAGGACTTGCATCCTAAAAAATAGATACTCCTCTAAAATAAAACGGATCTACGACGTTGTTTCTGGTAGAATGAAACATGAGAAGTATAAGCAAAAATTTAAGTATGTTTTGGAAACAAAACATACAATTTTCTCCACATGACTCCAATCAAGTATGACTAAAAATTATTCTTATAGCCCGTTTCTGTAATAGAAAAACACGAGTTAGGCCATACCCGAAGTTATAAAAATTAGAAAAATAAAAGTAAAGCAAGTAAAGGTTACTTTAGAAGCATACATCGTACCGTGTGTGCTCAATGCTTTTCTAGCGCTTACAAAACAATTATTACAGTTAACAAGTAACGGAAAATACCAACAGAAAATAACTTAATATGTATGCACTTCAAATATCCAGCGTAATTATATTAGTCAATTGAAAATATTAATGAAATAGGGAAGGAATCCCATTTTGGAAGTATAAGCTGCTTTAATGCGTAATGTAAATAAAATTATTAGTACGTTTTAACAAGTTTGGTATTCTCTTTATTGTGCGCAATAAAGCTAAAAAAAGCAAGCGTGTAATATTCTAGATTAAACCAGGTTGCACAACATGGTACAATAACAAAGGCAAACAAAGTAATTATGAGTTTAAAGAAGCGCATAATAATTTATTTATATATATGTGTATACTGCGGAGTCACTATATTTGTTTTATGTTAGCTTCTAGAAATTTTTCAAGATTGGAGCGGTTTTCTGAAAAATTTATGTTTTCTAATAAGAAATATGTTAGAAATAGCATTTATTTAGAATAGGTACAACACTTATTAGATGTTACAGATTTGAGGCAAATGTAAAATACTGGTAATCCACGCTTACACGATACACAAACATTATCTTTAGAATTCACTTAATCTGGAATTTCTCTTATTATCGGAACTTATCGAAGAAGAAAACGTGTCGCGTAGGGAATTTCTGTCTGACGTTAGATCTCTTATGTTTTCTAGCACCTTACTTGTTAAGCTTCTGGTTTTTCTGCGGACATTTCTCTCGATGCTTCTAAGACTGGGTTTAATAGTTATCCATTTCAGTGATCCTCCTGAAATATATGAGCTTTTCTTCTTCGTTGACATTTTACACCAGTGTCTAGAAACCGTCGTCACCATTTGAACTATTGGCATGTTTTGATGTTCGCTGCGATACTTCTTGGAAAAGCTTATGGACGGGCTACGAACTGGAATGTGTTTCTTGGTGCTAGGAGTCTTTGAATGCTGCCATTTATGTGGTACATCTAAAGCGGTGATAGGTGATCTAGCTCTTGATTTATCGCGGAAATGTTTATTGCTTAAGTGACGTCTGATACTTTCGGAAGGGTACATGATGATTTACGTTTTGGTTGAAAATTTGAAATTTTGCCGATACGTTTTTCAAAATGCAACTAAAATTTTGACAGAATGTAAACATGTTGGCATGGAAAGTTAATATAAGATCCGCGCATGATTGGTACGATTTTGCCATGATGAAGTATCTACACCCCGCCAAAAAAGTATCGCATAAACTAAACAAGGGCACTTATAAACCAAGATATTTTTATACGTTCACAAAAAGTTTGCCTCGTGTATGTAAACTATAAAAACACTAACAAAATCATGGAACATAGCTTTTTTACTTTTTTTTTCTAAAAGAACACATTTAGAAAAATGCATATGTGTAAGGTTTGTTCAGTTGTTTATTGAAAGTCTTCCTATACGGACAAATTTTAAAGTGCGAAGTCAGAGTTCTGTACTAACGCTTTTAAAACTAAAATGAGCAATTTAACTTCAGAACAAGTGGCTGCTATAGTTACTTTAATCGAAGATGGACGATCTCAAGCATACGTTGCTAATTTGATGAACATCAATCAGTCAAGTGTTTCTAGAGCCGTAGCCAGATATAGGGAAACAGGCAATTACACTAGAAGACCTGTACCAGGTCGTCCAAGATGTTCTACTGGCCAAGATGACCGCTATTTACTACTACAAGCATTACGTCGAAGACATGTAACTGCGAGACAATTGCAGAACGATTTGGCTAGAGTTAGAAATACTCGTGTGAGTACTCAAACTATTCGGAATAGGTTACGACAGAGTGGATTAAGAGCTAGAGTAGCTGTAACAGCCCCTCGTCTCACTAGGAACCACCGAGTGGCTCGCTTAAGGTTTGCCAGAGAACATGTAAATTGGAACATTAATGACCGGGCCAATATACTCTTCACAGATGAGTCAAGATTTGGTCTTTACACTTCAGATAGGCGTATCTCAGTGTACAGACGAGACGGTGAGCGCTATTCGCAGTGTAATATCAGACCTAGACCTAATTTCGCTGGTGGCTGTATTATGGTTTGGGGAGGCATCTGTTTAACAGGTCGTACAGAGTTAGTACCAGTAGACAGAGGTACACTGACAAACGAATTCATGTTAATGCACGACCGCATGTTGCAATAATCGTCCAGGAATACCTTAACGATGTTGGTATTCCAGTTTTAGATTGGCCTGCGGTAAGTCCGGACATGAACCCAAAATGTTGCCCCAGCGGACCTGCATGGACTAGAAAATGCTCTCCGTGACGAGTGGGAGAATTTGGATCAGGCTTATATACGGAGATTAATCGAATCTCTGGCAAACCGTATGCGAGCGGTCATAAGAGCCAGAGGTGGCAATACTCAGTATTAAAAGCTACTGTTATGACATTTTTCTTTCCAAAATTATAATTTCTCGTTTTAATAAAAATCTCAAGTACGAATTCTTGTTTTTATTTGGCCTGTATTTTATTTAAACAATCATAGAAATTATATCTTAGAGCGCATTAAAGTATATTTACAACTTTATGCTACAAATAAAGATTATGCGATACTTTTATCATTCAAAACTAAATTATGCGATACTTTTTTGGCGGAGTGTATATGACGATTTTTCTTATCTTCGAAAATACTTCATTAAGAAAAATTGCTCTTGATTTAAATTTCATATTATTTAGCTGTACCACCGACTACTCGTTCACATGTGGCTGCTAAGCAGTTTGGTAAATCATTATAACTTGTACGCTTTTAAAGCGTTTCGTGAACTAAAAAAAAAAAAGATCACCCAGTGTTTAGGTATTTACATCGAAACCGTTGAGTGCCATTTCTACCCCCATAACACACCAAGTCGTTTATTATTTATGAAGTGAAAAAGGCTTTCTATGAAATGACAGCAAGCGGGTTCGTCGTTACTTTGAAACCTCATACAACCTTTAAACATTATAAAAACCATCTGTAGCTGCACTTAAAACGGAATTATCTTCTACAATATTACTGATCCGACAACTTTTAACAGCAAGTGCTTTTAATGTAAAAACTTGGGTTGGATACGTACAGATGTTGTATCGATAGGAGGAAGTGTTGTGATCGGAAGATTGACAGTTACTTACGTGCTGTAACTAATTTGAAGTGAAGGTTTTCCTTGAAAACGATATTTTGCATGATGATCGACTTATACACGAGGGAAATTAATAAATTATTGTCTCCGGCATAAAAGGAAATTGCTCTTTTGGAAGTTCGGAATAATTGTATTCTTCTATATAATTTTCTAAAAGCTACATTTGGTATATCGAGAATAAATTTCCATGCCTCCTGTGAAAAAATTGCTTTTCCCACCAACTACAAGCAATGCCAGATTTGCTATTATCTAATACAATAATAGCAATAATACATTTATTGTTAAACGGCTCCCATTTACAGGACAGTTTAGAAAAGAAAGTACATAAAAAAATATTAAAGGAAAAAAGTCAAAACGTTAATTTTACTAAAAAATGCATAATTGTAGATTGTATCGGTTTTGCAGCCCATTGAAGTAATGGAAGAAAAGGGTAACTTCTGTCTGAATATACACTCGCTTGCCATAATAAACGAGACGAATCGTAAGCGATAATTTTATACACTCCGCCAAAAAAGTATCGCATAATTTAGTTTTGAATCATAAAAGTATCGCATAATCTTTGTTTGTAGCATAAAGTTGTAAATATACTTTAATGCGCTCTAAGATATAATTTCTATGATTGTTTAAATAAAATACAGGCCAAATAAAAACAAGAACTCATACTTGAGATTTTTATTAAAACGAGAAATTATAATTTTGGAAAGAAAAATGTCATAACAGTAGCTTTTAATACTGAGTATTGCCACCTCTGGCTCTTATGACCGCTCGCATACGGTTTGGCAGAGATTCGATTAACCTCCGTATATAAGCCTGATCCAAATTCTCCCACTCGTCACGGAGAGCATTTTCTAGTCCATGCAGCTCCGCTGGGGCAACATTTTGGGTTCATGTCCGGACTTACCGCAGGCCAATCTAAAACTGGAATACCAACATCGTTAAGGTATTCCTGGCCGATTATTGCAACATGCGCGGTCGTGCATTATCGTGCATTAACATGAATTCGTTTCCTATAATTGGCGCATATGGTACTACATGTTCTTCTAAAATGTCCGTTATATACCTGTGTGCAGTCCGTGTACCTCTGTCTACTGGTACTAATTCTGTACGACCTGTTAAACAGATGCCTCCTCAAACCATAATAGAGCCACCAGCGAAATTAGGTCTAGGTCTGATATTACACTGCGAATAGCGCTCACCGTCTCGTCTGTACACTGAGATACGCCTATCTGAGGTGTAAAGACCAAATCTTGACTCATCTGTGAAGAGTATATTGGCCCAGTCATTAATGTTCCAATTTACATGTTCTCTGGCAAACCTTAAGCGAGCCACTCGGTGGTTCCTAGTGAGACGAGGGGCTGTTTTACAGCTACTCTAGCTCTTAGTCCACTCTGTCGTAACCTATTCCGAATAGTTTGAGTACTCACACGAGTATTTCTGACTCTAGCCAAGTCGTTCTGCAATTGTCTCGCAGTTACATGTCTTCGACGTATTACTTGTAGTAGTAAATAGCGGTCATCTTGGCGAGTAGAACATCTTGGACGACCTGGTACAGGTTTTCTACTGTAATTGCCTGTTTACCTGTATCTGGCTACGGCTCTAGAAACACTTGACTGATTGATGTTCATCAAATTAGCAACGTATGCTTGGGATCGTCCATCTTCGATTAAAGCAACTATAGCAGCCACTTGTTCTGAAGTTAAATTGCTCATTTTAGTTTTAAAAGCGTTGGTACAGGACTCTGACCTCGCACTTTAAAATTTGTCCGTACAGGAAGACTTTCAATAAACAACTGAACAAACCTTACACATATGCATTTTTCTAAACGTGTTCTTTTAGAAAAAAAAGAAAAGTAAAAAAGCTATGTTCCATGATTTTGTTAGTGTTTTTATAGTTCACATACACGAGGCAAACTTTTTGTGAACGTATAAAAATATCTTGGTTTATAAATGCCCTTTTTTAGTTTATGCGATACTTTTTTGGCGGAGTGTATTTTTTTGAGTTGTTTGATACGGATTGATTTAATTTGTCATTGTCAGTGTCAATACAGCAGTAGTACAGTGCAAAAGTAATACGACTTTTACACAAATGCCACGACATGTTGATATCCAGACAAGACGTCGCGTTTTACAATGTTTGGAAGAAGGTTACTCCATACGAACAGTGTCGAAGCGCTTTGGGGTGAATAGAAATACGATTTTTAGAATTAAAATGAAATGGAGGCAGGAACAAAATTTAAGCAGAAAACAAGGTTCGGGAAGGCGACCAGTTACCACTAGGCGGGAAAATGAAACGTTATTTAATTATTTACGAAACAACCCATTCAAGACACCGTTAGATGCTGTTGAAGAAGCGAATTTTTCAGCATCTATAAGAACAGCTTTTCGGCGAATTGAAAACAGTGAATTAAAAAAATTGTGCCACAGCTAGAAAAAATTATTTGAGCGAGGACAATAAAAATCTCAGGATACAGTTTTCTCTCGATTATATAAACATGGATCCCCAGATGTGGAGGAATGTTATAATTAAATATATAATATAAATAATTCGGGAAACATTTTCGTCCGAGATCGAACCTAGAATTTACAGTTTAGACAGTTTGCCAAGTAAATTTAAATATAGCATTTCGTAATTCTCCTTTCTAAGACATTTTACAACAGCTTTGGAAGAATGGTACGTAACATAATTTGAACATTATTGCCGTTTGAAGTAACATTTTGAGTACATCTAAGCTTTAAATAAAACGCGTGTATATAATGTTAGTTTTTGGACTATTGCGATTTTGTATCTGCTCAACTTTCAACGGAATTGTAATTTCCATATATTTGGCATTTTTAGTTTCACAGTTAATTAAAATGGCATCCATCGAAAATAATTAGAATCCTTTAGTTCTTAACAGTTTCTTCTGAATGCAATTTATTTTCTATCAAAGGCGTTTAGGTACACCTTAGCTAAACAATTAAAAGACTATAACATATTGCAACGTTTCTGATTTCTAATAAAAGTTCTGCATTTTATAATTCTCTGCAATCCCTAAAAATCTCTCTGTGATTCCAAAAGCCGTACAAACTTCCCGGAATAGAAATGAAATCATTTGATTGTTACTGTAACAGCGCTCCCCGTAAACTGTGATTTTTGAGCGTAGGTGTAATTTTTTAAACATTTCATTTTGCGCAGCCTAATAAGGCCTATTCAAATGTGTCTACATTCTAGGCGTTGGTGACGAGATTAAGCTTTCTAATGGAATTTTTAAATACATTGTTAAAAACAACGCTACGCTACGCACAGAGAAATATGTATCTGCATATGTATATACGACGATGTTCTGAAAGGTTTCCAGCCTTCCCACAGAAATAAGGATTTTTTTGTTTTATATCAAATACAGATTTACTCCAATTTCTTTATTTCGACTAAATAGTACTTGGAATCTTGTCTTACAAAATAGGCGTTTACGAAAGTGATGGACTTCTCAATTGATGAAGAATTTTGGAGTGCTAGACGGTGCGTTGCTTTCATAAATATGTTTTATTTTTTTTCAAACGCGGCAGTTTTTCCTTATTTTTTCCATATATCTTAAGTAGTAATGTGTAGTGTGTACATGTTATTGTTTTCCCTTTCTCCCTTCTGCAAAACCCACATTAACATTGACAAAAAGATCCCTAAAAACAATCGCCATCACTTTTTCGAGTGACGGAGAGGAGGCGATTTTTCTTTCGTAGCTCATTGATCGATTGTTCCTTACTTCCAGGAGTGTACTGGTATATCCAAGTTTCATTTACAATTATTAATTGATGCAAAAATTCCGATTTATTTCCCTTTCACTCTTTCGGCGGAATTTTGGGAACGTTCATGTGAATGCGTTTTTGATGCTGAGCCAGCAAGCGCCCCACCAAAATCTTGGCCAATATGTGGCAAACATTCCTCTAGCAACACTTTACTGTCGGTAATAGCTACAGTTTTTGGCTGAATGTAAGGATGTGGACGAATTATCGAAAATCGAGTAACATAACGGTGTGTTTACTTGAGAATTTAAGTTAGCTGTCCCTTTACGTGCTTTTTCCCCATAATAATTAGAAAATGTGTTGCGTGTAGCGCAATTCAGAAGGTCATTCCATAGATGAGTAATATTTTCAATACTATCTACTTCTTCGTTCTTTATCCTATGAACTTACTATTACATGAACATACTATGGAAGGTCGAAATTAATGACTGTCGCCAATTTCCGGTAAATCCCGCGCATACCAAACATAACAGTGAAAGTATTTCAAATTCGAGCCTTCGTCGGTATATGTCGACGAACAGTGTCACACCATCGGTATCAAGTGCTCTTGTGAAAAACGTTTTTCACACCCGCTTACTCTTATGGGACAGCGCAAAATCAAATATAACTTTTTGTTAGTATTTGCTTCTGAAATTGTCCTTGTAAAAAATCATTTTTTTGTGCATACTATAACAAAACGAATATTAATTAATTAAGTCGAGTATTGTAATGGCGAATTTTATCGGCCAAAGACTATTATAAAATCATTACGGTTCTAGGACCATAATGGTGAAAAATCTGTATTTGTTGCAATGGAATGTATAGCTTGAAATCTGAAATTTTGAAATGTTCTTATGTTTTTACGTCATACAAAAATATTGTTTAATTTGTCCAAGCATAAGTCAAACAGAATTAAATTAATAAAAAACAAGAAATAGGTGAAATAGAAATAAAGGTAAGTGTTATTAATTTCATGCCACAAACGATGTCCAGATAGCCGCAACATATCAAATTGTGGATGGGTGGTTATTAAAAAATAAACAACTATATGTTAACAAGTTTTTGCAAGAAGTAGGTTGACCGCATTCAGCTAATTGAATAAATATATATTAAATTAAATTAAATTAAATTTCGGACATAATCGACATTCGACTCGTACAAACAGTACGTGATTACGAACAAAGTCGGAGGTATGCGTTTGGTTGCAGCTTACGTCTTTGCAACCATTCTTCCTCAACTTAGTAGAACAAAAAGAAATTAAACAGGAAACAGAAAAAAGGAACGCATATAAGGAGTACACTAAAAGATAATGTGTATGGCACCCGTCAACACAAGAAAATAATTACTTTCGGGAATGGAAGAAAGTTGAATTGAAGAATGAAATGCGACAAAAGTGGTTCGCCGTTGTGGTGTAACTCTCTAATCTGCATGTGGAAATTGCAATTCGGAAATTCGTGTATCACTTCTGATAATTTCTGGGTTTTTGAAAATACGAAAAAATTGTTGTTAATTAATTTTGGCAAATTTGCAACTTGTCTACAAATAAAGCAATTTATTCCTTATTTTGCCTTTTACTACTTTTGACAACATTTATGATAACGAGAAATTATCTGTGCTATTTGTTTATCCTTTGCAGTTGCAGTTTTAAATCAATTTTGCTGAGCCTTAAATTAAAGTGGGTAGTGTATCGTGATGCTTGTACGTTAATTTATAAATAAACCTTTGGGTAGCAATTATATTCAAGGTTCGTCGGAAATAAAAGAGAGAATAACTAAAAGAAAAATAATTGTTTTATTTACAAAAGCAAATAAAGAAATAACTTCAGAGAAATAAAATTAAACAGAATTAAAACTTGAAGTCGATGACAATCTTATATGTATACAAAACAACTAAGAAACTTTGATCAAAGAAATCAAACGGAATTTGGAAAATAAGTTCAGATACACTTTTACGTACAGAAGATATAGGATCGATAATAACGGTGAACAAACTTACGGTTTTTAATGTGAATTAAATAAGAATTAATTTAACTTTGCAAAGAAAAGAATAACATGGTTACAGGGAGGGCTCTGCCTAGGCCAGTATCTAGTACCGACAGCGATAGGGAAAAGTCTTCTGTCTAGGTTAGCGTCTTGCGCCGGTAGCGATATGTAGAGAGGGCTCCGTCTAGGCCAGAGTCAAGTACTTAGAGGGATATGGAGGGGGTTTCTCCTAGACCAACGTCTAGCACCGACAACGATACAGAGAAAGCAGGAGTAGACTCCTATCGAATAGGATTTTCGAGCGGTTTATATACCATTCTGGGTGATGACGCGGTGACTTCTTTTGGATGACGTACACGGCATAAAAAAATACATGTCGAGAATAATGATGCACATACACATTGTCATCTAGAAGAAGTATATTCAAAAGCTTGTTCACATGAAAATATATAATAATTGCATATTCGTAATATTGATTCGAAGAACGTACACAAAGTTATTATGTTAATAATGAATTTGTCTATGGTTTTTTTCCAAAATTTATTCACATAAAAAAAGAAAAAAAAGAACAAGAAAAAATAAATCATTTCATCTAAAATAAAATAAGATAAATCAAAGAAATAAAAATGAAACATTCTAAAAATTTGATGTCTCTACTATTTTAATTTTCGAACGATTCCTTGACTTGGTAACGACGGTTCGTTACAGTAGAAAATGCATTGAGGTGAAGGAATTGCTTTTTGAACACCTCTAATGAAACTCTTTATTCGTAACACTACTTACAACAACCAACAGTTCTGCAAAATTCCTATTTTCCAAATTAAGTACTCTCGCAGTTATAAAAGATCACATGTATTCGTCAAAAATTTCCAATAAATTCAAATATTTCAAATATGATCAGAAATAGCGACATAGTTGTCTTCAAACAAACGCTAAAATTGAATTAAAAATTGAAAAATATATGGCGTGTTTCTATTTAAAATAACAGTGTCTGGCTATTAAAAATATTTTAGTTCAATAGCACATGTCGGCTTTAGTGTACTGGCAACTTTTCAGAATTTCCTAATGTATAGTCTTTCATATATCGATCGATGCAGTTTCCGATGAAATATCCTGTATACTCTTCAAATTTACATAATTGCGCACAAGGAGATATAAAATGTGTGAGTGAGTGTGTAAGATGAAATGTACTTGTTACTTACGGATTGAAGGAGCCTCGGTATCTAATTTCAAGGGGAATAATTACATAAGCTTGCTCGAAAATTTGCATGGAAATTAATGTTAATGCTGCCATTAACAGGATGCTTGCTGTACGTTAAATATTTAAATTCGTTTAAAATTGGAAGTTCCTTGCTTCGAAGGTGGATTAAGGATGTAGCTATAGGTGTGGAGCTGTAAATCTGAACGCAAATACTGCATGTTTACGAATAAGTGAAACAAAATTTATAAATAAAATTATTTTCGATATGTATATGTAAAAAAGGAAAAAAGAGAGAGAGACTAATGCTGAAATAATGGATCATTAAATATGAAGTTAATATTTTTGCGTATATGCGATAACGGTGCTTTATATAATAGATGAGAAAGTGCTATTGGGAAGATTTTTTAAATCGTCGGTATAAACAAGAACGTTGCATTTAAATAAATATTAAAAAAGTAGCCGGCCTAAGTTAGAACCCTGAGGTACGCCACTTGTTTCAGTGAAAGTGGGGAAATAAATCCATTAAAATGAACGTAGCAGAAGCGGTTGCAGAGATAAGAACCTGTCTGTTGCTACAGCACCAGAACAAAATAGAAGTGATATCGAACAGAGTAGAATACAAGCGTTGAAGATGAAATATTTAAGAGCGGTTAAAGAGGTCACTCGAAAGGATAGAATAAAAGACGAGAAGATCAGAGAAGAATTAGGAGTAGAGTCGATTCTAGACAGTACAGAGAGGCAGAAACTCAAATGGTTTGGGCATATGGTACGGATGGAAGAAGAAAGATGAAAGAAGAAGAGTATGGCTCGCAAGATCAACACACAAGAGAAAAAGAGAGAGGCCAAGAAAAACATGGGATAGTACAATAGAAGAAAGCTTGAAAAAAAGGGGGATATCGTGGAATGATGCAAGAAGAATGGCAAAAAATAAGAAAGAATGGACATCGCTTATCTATAATAAGAAAAAAAGCGCTAGAGTACAGAATTTACTTTTACACCCGTAGGGTAATCAAGGTTAATGATTATATATGTAACTAGAGAGGACAAACGCGGATGAATTTATTTCTTCTTTGCAGAGACTAGACAGACTCGTGCTTTGTCGACTTTTGTTGACGCGAATCCATTCTCATTAGGCGAATAGACACGAGTTTATCTAGTCGCTGCAAAAAAAGAATCCCACCTGCCTTTGTCATCTCTACTTATAACACCAGATATCAGCACCATCTAAAATTACCCAAGTATTGATAAGTATTACAAAAAGTCATCAGATTATGTCTCTGCACGAATCTACTATGCCCTGCCGGAAAGAGTGTGGACGTCTATGTCTGTTGTTATACAGCAATATGTGGTAATAAATTATTGTTATTATTATTAAATGTTAATAGTAACGCCGTTTCAAATGTCGCTATTTATCAATTTTTCTTGTCTAGAACATTACTACAAAACAGTATATCGGGTGTTCTGTTAAAAAAGTGCCCTTTTTTACAAAAATCTTTCGTATAAACTTAACCCTATGTTACATACATTTTTTATTAGATCCTTTAGCGCATTTTCGGAGAAATTAATGTTTCTGTAAATGTTGACGATTTCAAAGAACTCCTACTAACTCTGAGACGTTTTATCGAGGATTCCAAAAATTAGATGGGGCCTTCAAAACGCAATTTTGAGTTACTGCAGACTTATGGGTCATTATTTATATTTTAATATAATTTTAAATCAATTGGATCTCATACAAAAAATGTCATTTGTACTTATAAGAGCATGATCTACAGAGTCACTTAAGAAATATGAATATTTGTTGCCTGTTTACTGGATCCAATGTATTATATGAAATAAATATAAACATTAACGGTCTTTAGCCATTAGTAATTGATAGACCATAGATAAATGACCATAATTAAAGAAGTACCTTTACCACTACTGTACCGTCGTTACTCGCTACGTTAGTAATTCGTTTTCTTCTAATTGTAAGTACTTTTTAGCGTTTAAGACTAATCTTTTCGTCGTCGTCTTCTTTGAATTACTACCGGTGGTTTCAAGTAAATTAACAAATCTAGTTGGCAAGCAAATGTTGTTAACTTAAATGGTTTTACTTGAAAGTGTGCTACTAATTACATCAGTTGAAATTCAAAAAAGAGGAAATTCTTTAAGTATTATACAGTACCAATATATTTTCTTAACGCATTTGGTCGGCTCTAAAAATACAATTCTCTTTATTTAGTTACATTTTACGTTTAGGAACTTGTAATACATACACGAAGAGGTACCACTAAACATTAAAAGCAAACTTAACCGGTTTACAGGAACTCGTACGACCTTTTCCGGTGTACGACATATATGTATATACATATATCGCCTTCGGATGTTGGAAATTATAATACGCGTTCAACAAGTAGGAATGGATTGAAGAGTAAGTTTTTTTAAGGAAACAAGCGAAAACGTTTGTTAAGAAGGCAGTGGTTCTTAAACTTTTATAAATTTCAGTGCTATATTTAGTAAATATACTACTTATACATGGTACATGTAAATGTTGTAAATGTTGTAAACCTATTTACATGGGTTACATGTAAATAGCACTGAAGCTACCGAAATCTGAAGACTACCTATCAATGTGTTACTGAAAATTTAAAAAGAAATTTATTTGTAACATATACATTTTTGTTCAAATTTTAGGGCCCAAAATGCAGGTAAAGCCGGTCCATATCTTTGTTTCTCCTATATTATACAAATACCGTTGATGAATCAAAGTTAACCCAGATGCAAATAAAAATCGATAAAGCATTGTAGGTGCTATGAATAGTGAATAGTCTATTGAAATGCATTAGTCTGTCGTACAGCTGATGTCGAAGTGTTTATGTGTTTACATTGAATATGCCGATAACCATATATTCTTTTTCTTTTTATGAAATTTGTGGTGGTCCTAACAAGGACCGATCTAGGCGAAACAGGACAAAATAATTTATTAATGTAAAAAATGTTCGAAATGTCCACCGTGAGCTCTAATACAGGCATCAATTCGGCGACGAAAGTTATTATGCACACGAGTAAAATTTACCATGTCTTCGCGAATGCGTTGGGCTGTAACATAAATGCGATTTCGCAGATCTTCGACATTTTCAATATCAGGGCGACGATCATATACCAAGCTTTTCATGTATCCCCACAGAAAAAAGTCTAATGGATTTAGATCGGGACTACGAGGTGGCCATGGAGTACGACTTCCACGTCCAATCCATTGTGGAAATCTTTGGTTCAAAAATGCTTAAACGTGGATTCGTCGGTAAAGAGAATTACTGACGCAAGACGTGGTTGACGAACTTCGGTGCGTTGAAACCACTCGCAGAAGGCAAGACGGCGAGGATAATCTAATTCCGTTAATCTTTGCACGCGCTGGATGTGATACGGATTAAGTAAATTATTTTTCAAAATTCGATGCACCGTCGTTTGGGACACATTTACTTGCTGGGCTAAAGTTGTAGTACTTATGCCTGGTTCCGCCTCAACGATGTTTAAAATATGCTCTTCTGCTTGCTGAACTCTACGTGATATATGACGGCCACGACCTTCGAAACGTGGAATTACTGATCCTGTTTCTCGAAGTCGATACACGGTTCTCACAATTGTCTCGGATGATGGATGCCGCCGATTGGGAAACCGTTCCGCGTACAAATTTTCTGCCGCAAGACTATTTTGTCCTGTTTCGCCATAAATCAAAATCATATCGGTGTATTCGATATTCGTATAGGATGCCATTGCAATTGCGTGTAATGACGGTGAATGCTATATGCACACTAAATGGATATCCGAACGCTGCTTCAGCGACTGCCGGTGATTCCCATATGTTAACTAAGACAGAGTCGGACTCGAAAAAAAAGAAAAATCATTTTCTCGTTACTACGTGCACATAGAACCATAATATTTTGTATTTAGGCATTACTCATGCGTTTCTTTCACCTAATTTTTTTTTCGTACTATATCCGAATAAGACTGTATACTATACTATAAGGTGATGGAAATGGACTTCGATAAAAATAAGTGGGATAGGTATACCTAATAATTCAAAACAAATTAAGCTAGAAAGTGAAGGGTATTAAGAAAAAATCCGGCCGAATACAAAAAAATTAAATGTCTCTAATGTGGAATATTTTTAGTATATAATAGTTGTAATATCCCGCTACCGTGAGGAGAACCGTTACCGTTCAGGAGAAAGACTAGTTACCGTGCTAACTGGTCTTTGTCTTGAAGAAGCCTCATACGATTGTGGGCGAAACGTCGAGTTTATTTTAAATTTTTAAATTTTAACGACATGACACGGTTCGAACCAGAAAAAAGTTTAATTAGGGCATTGCAGTAGGGCAAGGTAAAACATCTCTGATCAAATTTCTACTTTAAATAAATAAATTTTTTTATTCATTCGCAGTTTAAAATTTCCTTTATTTGTTTTCAATTCGATACGGTTACTTTAAGTGTAAATGAAAACGTTTTTGTCGATACGAGGATTCGATAAGTAGAAATAAATACAGAGACGCAAATTCACTAGTTAAAAATACATTTTATTCAAAATCAAAGAAATCAGGACTGCACGTCTTCTTTTACTTGTTTTTAAGTCATGTCTCGATTTTTCACATCTCTAACTACTTGGATAATGTCATCTTTAATGCAACCGAAGTAATTACGTTTTCAAACGCAATTCCTTGTCACATTCATTGGTCTGCAAATAAAAAGTAGTGTTTCCAAGTACACCGAGTAATTTTAACGCTTGTCGCTTTAACGTCGCTTAATTTAATTGCTTTTATACAAGTTTCATGCCCTGTAAAAGTTCCATTCAACGAACGAAAATATGGCGATTTATCTCCATCTTCTCCAAATACACACAAGTCTCACTTGTGACGCAGTAAATTTTTTGGCATAATGTAGTACCGGTCAAGACAGAAAGTGGTGCGTTGATGCGATAATAGTTGCGACTCATTCAACAGTTTCTACTCGCAAGACGGCTCTTAAGACGTATTAACCGGACCCTTGCCTTGATAATTGTGTTAACCTTAAAAGAGTGCGCAGAAACTAAAAAAATTCTTAAATCTAAAGCTAATCGTGCAATAGTCGTAAGATCATCTACAAACTATTTTTCGTTGGACCGAGAGTTACATCTACAAGATTGGTACAAGGAGCTGTTCTAAATCCATTCCTTTTCAATAGCTACAGTAGGCATTTAGCATTAACCAACGTACAAATTAGTCAGTACGCAGATGATATTAAATCAAGCGATGTATTGTAAGAGTGGTGCAATTCTAAAGAATTTACAATTGCCTACCCTAAATGTAGTGTCGTATGTTTCACACGTCACCGAATTCGTGAACATATACAAATTAAACTGACTAACGAAGCTTTTATGGTCAACAACGCCATTGGGTACCTAGGTACCATGCGGTTACATAACAAGCTGACATACAGATCACATATATTATATATAAGTGATATCACATACATATCACATATATTAAAATCCGATGCTTTTAATTTTTTTAAGTGTCAGAAAGCGATTAATGTATTGCGAGCTTTTCATAAAGTATGGTTTGGAGCAGATCTACATATTTCTATATTAGTTTATAGAGCCACAGTAAGATCTTTGCTAGATAGATTATGGCTGTTTTCTTTATGGTTCAGCATGTAAAATTCTTCTTAAAAGATTAGAAATTGTCAACAATACAGCTACTCGACTATGCTTGGGAGCTATGAATTCCAGACCGATAGAAGCCATGTACGTTGAAATCAATTAAGTTTATGTTGAAATATAGAGCAAATAAATCGCAGATCATCCATCTTTAAATGCCGTAAATTAAATGTGCATAATCTAAGTATGTAAGTATTGGTCTAAGAGACATTGCGAAAAGTACTAAGCGAGTGTTTACCTCCTGTTCTTACAATAACCAATAATACTCATTCCATTCGTCTTTAATAGAAAAAAGTATTTTATTGATAAATGAATAAACTACAGTACGCGATGCTTATTTTTATTACATTATACATTCCCACAGGCATGATGTAACGCCACAGAGACATTTGCAATACAGATAAGGTCTCGGCGTTGGACATTTATCTAAGGCAAAAAAGAAATTGATGCATGGCACGTATGTGTGCAAATGCTAAATTATCGAATGGCTTTGGAATATAGGTACTCACCATTATCTCTTGCTTCGGCAAGACTCATTACTACTGATAACAAAACCCATACGAAAATTATTTTATACATTGCGGTAACGTATTGAAAAGTAAAATATGCTGTAGTCTTTGTGCCGTGGCTGTTATTGTACGAAGCCATGCTTCATTAAATTTGTATTGAGAAAGTTCACAATAAGTACTAAATTGAAATTTTAACTACCTCGATTCAACATAGTGTATTATTCAAATTTGTCCGTAATTTGTAAATAAGAAATTAAGTTAGCTTTTATGCGTGCAATTTATACCTAAATAATCGGAAAACCTGCTTACGTAGAATAAGCACCGATTAAGTAAACAAGCTTTCACATACCTAAAATTTATCGTTTACAGAAATAAAATACATATACGATTTACTACCTCGATGCTTGTGAAAGGTTACGTTTATATCTTTTTCTTCAAGGAAAGAAGAACAACAAATTTTGAAGGGTAACAATCAAAATTTCCTGTAAAGCCTAGGAACAGAATTTTACCTTGAAGCTTGGTTTTCTTATGCAGGCCAGAAGTAACTCTAATCTCTAAAATAGCACATTTCAGAAATAGCTAAAAAAAATTTGGAAGAGCAATCAGCTAGCTTTAATTTTGCGAGGGCGATGGGTCCGCTAGATTGTAAGTTCGCGCGTCCTCCCTAATACACTCCGCCAAAAAAGTATCGCATAATTTAGTTTTGAATCATAAAAGTATCGCATAATCTTTGTTTGTAGCATAAAGTTGTAAATATACTTTAATGCGCTCTAAGATATAATTTCTATGATTGTTTAAATAAAATACAGGCCAAATAAAAACAGGAACTCATACTTGAGATTTTTATTAAAACAAGAAATTATAATTTTGGAAAGAGGAATGTCATAACAGTAGCTTTTAATACTGAGTATTGCCACCTCTGGCTCTTATGACCGCTCGCATACGGTTTGGCAGAGATTCGATTAACCTCCGTATATAAGCCTGATCCAAATTCTCCCGCTCGTCACGGAGAGCATTTTCTAGTCCATGCAGGTCCGCTGGGGCAACATTTTGGGTTCATGTCCGGACTTACCGCAGGCCAATCTAAAACTGGAATACCAACATCGTTAAGGTATTCCTGGTCGATTATTGCAACATGCGGTCGTGCATTAACATGAATTCGTTTCCTATAATTGGCGCATATGGTACTACATGTTCTTCTAAAATGTCCGTTATATACCTGTGGGCAGTCAGTGTACCTCTGTCTACTGCTCCTAACTCTGTACGACCTGTTAAACAGATGCCTCCCCAAACCATAATAGAGCCACCAGCGAAATTAGGTCTAGGTCTGATATTACACTGCAAATAGCGCTCACCGTCTCGTCTGTACACTGAGATACGCCTATCTGAGGTGTAAAGACCAAATCTTGACTCATCTGTGAGGAGTATATTGGCCCAGTCATTAATGTTCCAATTTACATGTTCTCTGGCAAACCTTAAGCGAGCCACTCGGTGGTTCCTAGTGAGACGAGGGGCTGTTACAGCTACTCTAGCTCTTAATCCACTCTGTCGTAACCTATTCCGAATAGTTTGAGTACTCACACGAGTATTTCTGACTCTAGCCAAGTCGTTCTGCCATTATCTCGCAGTTACATGTCTTAGACGTAATGCTTGTAGTAGTAAATAGCTGTCTTCTTGGCGAGTAGAACATCTTGGACGACCTGGTACAAGTCTTCTACTGTAATTGCCTGTTTCCCTATATCTGGCTACGGCTCTAGAAACACTTGACTGATTGATGTTCATCAAATAAGCAACGTATGCTTGAGATCGTCCATCTTCGATTAAAGCAACTATAGCAGCCACTTGTTCTGAAGTTACATTGCTCATTTTAGTTTTAAAATGCGGTGGTACAGAATTCTGACTTCGCACTTTAAAATTTGTCCGTATAGGAAGACTTTCAATAAAGAACTGAACAAACCCTACACATATGCATTTTTCTAAATGTGTTTTTTTAGAAAAAAAAAAGTAAAAAAGCTATGTTCCATGATTTTGTTAGTGTTTTTATAGTTCACATACACGAGGCAAACTTTTTGTGAACGTATAAAAATATCTTGGTTTATAAATGCCCTTTTTTAGTTTATGCGATACTTTTTTGGCGGAGTGTATATCCTTTTTTATCCATTTTTTTATCCATTTGAACTCGTATAAAAAATTATTCAAATTTATATTACGTTCTTACTCCGGAAATATAGTTTAAATATTCTGCGGCTTCTTATTTATTCCGTGGTAGCTTATACCTCATATTTGAACCGCACAATTTCCTTGGCCAATCTGATTTTAGCCGCACAAGAAATCTGTATCAAACGACAACACTTCTTGTTTGATAGCACTGGCCAACAAATTTCAACTTTTGATTTTGCCATAAAATAATTTATAGTAATTTCAATACAAAACATATAAACATTTATTTTAATAAAAGGTAGAAGGTCAAGTTAGCTCTATTTTTTTTATATTTCAATGAAAAGATTTTTTAGAATAGATCATAATTTAATGTATATTAACGAATTATTATAATTAGAAATATGAAGTAATACTGCTCCGACTCTTATAAACAATATCTACAGCATCTCTTCTTAACATCCAACAGTAATCTGCTAACATAACAGTATTCCATTCCAAAGCTGATACCGTTTCCCCATTTCCATGATGTCTTGGTGGAAGCGCTCACCGTGTTCATCGCTAACATCGCCCATATTTCCGGACAAAAATTCAAGTGAGAATGTAGAATGTGCACTTTAAGGGACATATTACAGCCAGCAGCGTGAAATGCTTGTAACGTATCTATTACTAAAGTTTTATATTTGTCAGCTTTTTTTGTTTCCCAAGAAATTCGTGAAAACTTATACCATGCTGTTTTTTACTTCGCTGTTAATTTAGTTTCAAAGATTACCAACAAAAATAACTGCTTTCAGTTTTCCTTGTGTTAATCTTAGAAACCTTTCACGAAGGTATTTAAAACCTTCACCTTCGAGATCCAGTGCCTTTACAAAGTTTTTCATGAGGCCAAGTTTCATGTGGAGAGGCAGTGTTATGATGTTTTGTTTTTCTACTAGAGGCTGATGTTGTACATTGTCTTTTTCTGGTATAAACTGTTGTCGTAGTGGTCTCTCTTGCTTATGGTAATGTTTCTCCCAAAGACACAAAAAGCAACAGTATTTGGTGTAACCAGAGACCCAAAATAATTGCAATTACTTTAAAATCTGCACAAATATTCCAGGAATAGCATAGGAACAGCATGACCTCTCGGAATAGATCATGATGTATTCCAAAAGCTTCGGATAGTTTATAAACATTATTGCAGTAGACCAGATTATCGGCCGTACCATAAAGGCATTTTCTCTGTAACTAGAGCTAAGCCAATGTTGCCGCTTTTCGAATCATTTTTACTTTATATTTGCTGTTCAATTTCATCAGTTACTAACTTAGTGTAAAAACCTTGTTGATCAGTGTAGTTTTCACTCTGCTGATGCATCCAGTATATTATGTATACTGGATGTGATGTATTCAGTAAAGTCTGGATCTATCGCAATATCTCTTTTATTAAACGTTTTCAAAAAAGTCCTCGAACACCTCAATTTTGTTCTTAAATAAGACATATTTTACCGTAATCGTCACTTAAAGATGGTCTTTTGTGTTTGAGTTGTGACGTAAGCGATATTTTTTTTAAATGGAAACCCACATTTTTTATGGTGAATTTGGAAAGAGCATGAAGTTCTAAGACCAAATGTGGTAAAAAAGTATGGTACTGTATTTTGAAATTTTCCAGATAATTGCTGTTAATGTATTAAACCAAAAGTCTAATAACAATCAAGAGTTTCGAGTTTTAATAGAAAAGATCCAGGAACCATGTAACAATTGACAATGTTAAAACTACGACAGTTCTTTATCAGTTTGTTTATCTATTGTTATTGTGGGCTTTTTTTTACCTAATTCAATAAATAAAGGTATAATAATGTATATACACACCCTAGTGTTCAGATCTGTACGTAAATGTCGGGCCAATGTAAACGCGGTTTGCGTCAGACATGCTCCCAGCTGGATTTTGCGTTTCATATATTCACATACAGCTTACGCAGTACGGTATTTACACAGAACAACCATAATCGTTAGATATCACACATTAACGCCATTTTAGTTTTCTCATTATGTATAGTTATATGCTTTCTTATATAATTTGCATGTATCTCTGCTTACTCTTTACGCAAATCACTTTATTGTAGGTCTAGCTCGTTCGATTTCTTTGTTTCCGAACAATAGGAAATTTAGCGCTCTTCGTAGTTTTGCTGCATATGCAACAGTTGTCTTTCATTTCGTCGGTTATCCCATTTCCCCGTTTCAGTTGGCTGACGTTTATTTCGCCAGTCGACCTTTTAACGTTAAACTCTGGACTTAAAAGGATTGCGGAGGAGTAAAAGCTACTTTATTCAACTGGTTGCTTTTATTTTTTATCTACGAAGACGTTTCCATATGCCATTTTTCATCTTTTATTCTCGCAATCTTTGCCGCCTTAATTCCTTAATCAATATTCATGAGGAGGTTCTCTCGAAAATCTTCCAGTCGGAGAAAAATAAAGAAATAAATTATGTTAGTCTTTGTACTTCACAGTTGTTGAACTTTATTGTGGAGCAGACTTTGCTATTATGGTAGCCATAAAATTGACGACAAAAAAGATTAATTTTAAAATTGTTAAATTCGATTACAATTAGAATTTAATTATTCTTGAAAATCAATTCCGTTTAAACTTCAAGCGGTTCTAGTATTATCAAAATTAAGTCCTACCAAAATAATATTGCGATTAGCTGTGTATATTGTGCCATTTTGAAGGATTCGTTTACAATATATAAAGAGCATTTTATTTAAGTAAGAGCAATAGCGAATAGGTATAAAAAAATGTAACAAATATAAGAATATATAAGAATCTACAATTGTTCAATTTAAATGCAAAGTTATTTCTATCGTTGTTCCAGTAGGCAACCTAATATTTTATGTAAATCATTTACATAGGCTCGGTTTAATCATCCTTGTAGTAACCAATCCAGCCCCAAGTGGTAATTGAGAACAGCTATTCTGCCTTACGAGGACTAAACTCATCATTGTTATTCTTTATATCTGCTATCATTAAAGGACTCGAATAGTTTCTTCTCCAAAATATGAAATTTCTCCAGAATTCTTCATATTTTAAAAAATTTAAATTTTCGTTTTTATATTCATCCTTTAAGTCGCATTACTCTGTAATTTTTGCAGTTAAATTCCCTCTGATGTTGCGACTTTTAAGCAGTAATAATTTGGAATATACAAAGCAGTACGTTTATAAATTATAAAAGAAATTCGTTACTTTTTTATATTGGCTGTAATTTCTATTGTTTACACTTTATAACCCGTGTAAACATGCTTATGTACATTATGTATTTGGCTAAAATTTAACAGCCACATCAAATTGTTGAATAGGTTGTAAATACGATGATAACACGTTTAATTTGGATATTTATTTATACACAAATGCTACCAACATAACATAGAACGTTGTCTTCAAAAAATTCACCAAATTTATATAGAAACTGCATTTACAAGTTGTGTAAATTAGAATATGTTTTAAATTCAAGCAATGCAAGTACGTGGCCGCGTACTTCGTATGTACATTGACATTATTACTGCATAGTAGAAATGTCTTTCGGGTATTATTGCCTACTTAGTATTTTACTTAACATTTCGTTGATCATGCTTGTCAGCTTCTTCGGAGCATTTTTAAAAATCGGTGATGTTGTCTCTTGCTCCTCGTTATATATCCCATTTCTATTCCGCTTTGTTGTATGAGGACTCTAATAATATATGTTGTATAACTAATAATATATGTTGTAGTTACGTTGTAGTACGCTATAATACAACGTTAGTAAAAAGTCCCGGAACGGTCAAATGACTTTGTTATTTGAAAATTATGATTTCTGAAATTTGGTATGGGGGGTATTGGTATTTATAGTTAACATAAATGCATTTTATGCAATACAGTTAATATTTTTTTCACTTCCGGTTTAATCGGCAATACGTCCAACTTTTTTTTTAAATGGAACGCCCAGATTTTTTTAACACTTTTGAATGCAAAATAAAAAACTACGTTCAGGAAGTATTAAGATGTTTATTTTTATTCACAAGAAAACAGTTAAAAAATTAAAAAGTGTCCTAATACAGAAAAATCAAGATACCTTTGAAAAAAGTTGTTGTTTAGTGTTTGCATTCTTTTTGCCGTCACATTTGACAACTTCAAAAGCGTTTTAACTTTTGCATCGCTATAAATTTACTTATTTTAGACATTGACACATTTGAAATTGGCAGTAAAACTTACTGAATCAGAACGAATTGAGATATTAATGATGCGTGGGTACGGTGATCGTCGACGTTCTTTCAAAAGAGGTTCGTATTTTGTTTAGTACTGTTTATCCGGATCGTCACATTAGTAAAAGTACGGTATGCCGAACAATTCAAAAGTTTGAAGTCTTTCGTCAGGTGAAGGATTTACCTAGAAGGGGACGTCCATTAACAGCAACAGATGAAGAAACTAGTTTGAATGTGTTACTTACAGTGGAAGAAAATCATCACGTGTCCACAACAGAATTAGGTCAAATTCATAAGATCTCTCAAAAATCTGCTCATAAGATTCTTAAATCAGCAAGAATGAAAGCCTATAAAATGTATCCCGTCCATGAGTTAACTGAAGATGATCCAGATCGTAGACTACAATTTTGCGAAACAATGACGGAATTGATCGAGCAGCAGCCTAATGCTTTAGATCACATCATTTTTTCAGATGAGGCAACGTTTTGTCTCAACGGCACTGTGAACAGACATAATTGTCGCTACTGGTCAATTGAAAATCCGCATTGGATTGAAGAAGTCCATACACAGCGTCCTCAATAGGTGAATGTCTGGGCTGGTCTTGTTGGAAACAACATCATAGGACCATTTTTTATAAGAGGAAATTTAACTGGCAACGTCTACTTAAATTTATTGCGAAATGAGGTTGTTCCAGCACTTGCGGCCCTCTTTCCAAATGCAAACATAGGTGATCACCCTAATGCACATTTTTGGTTTCAACAAGATGGAGCTCCCCCCCATTTTGCCCATAATGTCCGCGATTATTTGAATGAAATTTTTCCGGGACGTTGGATCGGACGTAGAGGAGCAATCGAATGGCCAGCACGTTCGCCAGATCTCTCGCCATTAGATTTTTTCTTTTGGAATCACTTGAAATGTCAAGTGTACAAAAATCGTTCCATAATCTTGAACAATTGGAAGAGAGAATAGTTCAAGAAGCCAATCGCATCACTCCAGAACAAATACAAAATTCAATAAGAAATTTTACTGACCGTTTCCATTTTTGTCAAATTGTAAATGGAGAGCATTTTGAACAATTATTGTAATCGCAACCTGAATAGACAGGTATCTTGATTTTTCTGTATTAGGACACTTTTTAATTTTTTAACTGTTTTCTTGTGAATAAAAATAAACATCTTAATACTTCCTGAACGTAGTTGTTTATTTTGCATTCAAAAGTGTTAAAAAAATCTGGGCGTTCCATTAAAAAAAAAGTTGGACGTATTGCCGATTAAACCGGAAGTGAAAAAAATATTAACTGTATTGCATAAAATGCATTTATATTAACTATACCCCCACACCAAATTTCAGAAATCATAATTTTCAAATAACAAAGTTATTCGACCGTTCCGGGACTTTTTACTAACGCTGCATATACATATGTAGTTACGTTATAATATATACGTTGCATATATTATAACGTAATAACATAACATAAATGTATATACATATATACAACAAATTATTTACAAGTATTGTATTTATTGAAGTCGTCTTCAGTAAAAAACATGACGGAAAATAAAAACCTGAAAATTTCGAAATTACAAAAATTTTCAACACCATTTTTTTTTACAATTACACTGTCAAATTAAACACAATGTCGGTGCCATGCGGTTAAAAGAAATTCTTTGAGCACATACAGTTCGGACACCTGTAGTAATGCATAAATTAAGTACTGCTTGGATACGGAAGTTGCAACATTTACAACTTATTTTGAATTAAGCTAATACTACTAAGACTATAACTATTTCCTTTGGTAATGAAAACAAAACCTATTTTTGCTGATTCAGTTGCCTTTTATTGGAGGATAACCCGATTTTATATTTCCTTTCTGGATCGTAGAAATGTGGAAATAATAAAAAATAGGACCACTGTTTAAAAATACCATTTTTTTTTCTAGTTGAGTATATCTATGTTAGGTTTGAATTTTCGTTAACAGGCAACAAATATTATAAGCAGGGTAACTTTTTAGCGTTACAACAAACCAAAACAAAGCTAAAAAAAAAAAACGTTAGTTTCTAACGTTTTTTTTATTAAGTCCTTTTCTTTTCTTTTATTAAATCCTCCTCGAGCCTTTATTATCGCCTTAATTTTTTCAGGCACAGTAGCTACCAGTTTGTAACATGTTTCTGGAGAAATAGATGCCCATTTCATACACACTATTTGTTTCAAGGCTTCGTTAAAGGTTTTTTAGATGTGGTTGTATTTACGAACCCTATCCTTCAATATATTCCATGAGTTTTCAAATAGGCGAAAGGTCAAGTGATTGTGGGGGCCAGACCAAAATCTGCACTCGGTTATCAGTAAACCATTTCATTATAACTCCAGCCTTGTGGCAGGGGGCATAGTCCAGCTGAAAGTAATAATCCTCTGAGTCAATATCATAAAATCTGACAACTGATGATTCGAGAGCCTCTTCCAACATCCCGATGCCCGATTTCATGCGGCCCTCGCACACATAGACTTCCGCAACACCTTGTGCAGACGTACATCCCCAAATCATAACGCTTCCACCGCCGTGTTTAACAGTAGGTAAAATACACTCTGGCGAAAATGCTTCGCCTGACCTCCGCGGAATATAACTGGCTCCGGAAACGCTGTGCATCTGCACAGAATAAACGAAGAACTTTCTGAAAATTTTTTTATTTTTGTAAGAAAAGTAGGGCTGAGTTCAATTATGCATATTGCAAGAATTATGAGATATTTTTAAGTACTTACATCTATATTAGGCTCATCGGACCAAAGTACTTTGGCCCAGTCATGTACAGTCCGATATAGGTACTTCTTTGCACACGTAAAGCGCTACTTGCGGTGTAGCTCGGTCAGCAAAGGCTTGTGTCGCGGTTTCCACGGGCACGTAAATTCACCGCAGTTAACCTTCTTCTAACCGTATGCACGGAGATTGGTGCGTCTCGTTGAGCGCGGAGGTCAGTAGGAATCGCTATCGCGGATTTGTGCCTATTCCGGAGCGCGAGAAGATCAGTCGATCTTCTCTCATAGTCGTTACATATTTTCTACCGCTCTTGGGTAGATTGTGATACTCTCCAGTCCTTTGGCAGCGGTTAATTGTGTTTTGCACTGCACGACGCGAACATTATATTATCTTAGTAATTTTTACTTGTGACTATCCCCGTTTGTTTAATAAAATTATCTGGCCTCGTAAAGCCTCGGATAATTGGGACTTCTGTGGCATATTGTGTATACACAAACTTACAAGCGGAGGTCCGCACTCTAAATGAATTTTTGAAACTGGCAAACGATGTTTCTCTCTCTACTCACAATACATTACTCAACCCAAAACTTTTAATTTCTGTCTTATACAGCTTGGCAATTTATGTTTTCTGGGAATTTCTACTTTAGACAACGATTAGGTATAGGATTACTGTTTTTCTAAGCCGTGCTATCTACTGCGCGAAACATATGTTTGATTGGGATGCCTATAACATTTGCTTCCAGCTGTATTTGTATTCGTGCATATTACCAATATACAGGATGTTCAATTAACGCAGAGCAGCATCAAGGATTTTTTGAGTGGCAGATGGTGTTTTATCTCTTCATTATACATGGGACGTTGTTAAGTTGTTCCAAATAAAAAGAAAATTTAACAAAAATCTATAACTATCAAAATACCTTTATTAGTGCGAATTAAGGAATGACTTTTTGTATATTGATAGACAAAGGGTAACTTATAAGCCATTTTATGTCTGTGTAGAAACTCAGAAATTCTGAACAAACTTCGCAATTTTGAAATATCAAATATTTATTTCTTTTTTAGATGTATCATCGCGTATATCATTTTATCACTTGCTAGAACTATTGTATCTTCTACAATTACATTATGTGGCTTTTATTAGCAAATAAGTGTGTTTTCAGTGTCGCAAATAAATCAATAAGCATTACGTTGTAAAAAGCCATATGTTTTTACAAACTATAACAACAGAAAAGCTTACAATAAATAAAACAACAGGTCGACGGAGATCGATATATTTATATTAAAATATAAAAGCAGACGTAACATCAACTTTTTAATACCTCGTTTCATATTTTGCATATCAAATGCGTATATACCTATTGAAACAATAGCGTTTCGCGGTATCCACACCAGCAGTTCTGCGTAGAATTCCCGGTTAATATTACGATAAACTTTTCCAGTTTATTCGTGGGAGTAAGATGTACGTCAAAGCAGGATAATCCTTAAATCCAAAATTCTACCGTTGTATATGTTGTGTTAGGATATCCAACAGAAATCGAAGAATAAAGCTGAAAGGTCTAACGGATACTGAGGTAGAGCAAATATTACGAAATCCTAGCGTGGGTATCTACACGAAATACAGAATAGTTAGCTTATAAATGCAATTTTGTTCGTTCAAACGAAGAAAGATAGAAATTCTAACATTTGTGCTGTTCTTGTTGAAATTAAATATTTGAGGATGTAATGAGGGCTAATGTACTTCACTTTATTGAACGGAACGTGTACCATACGTAATCGTTATCGTTAGTAAATTTTTTACAGGTGTTCATAAACTATTTCCAAAAATAGATATTTTCAATTTGAAAAAACTTTTTTAACGAACTATAGACGCCACTATGGATTGAAAAGGAAATTCGACGAAGATTGATATTTAGGTGCGATACATTTATTTTCAATAGTTTTCGAAGTATTAGTGCGTGTAATAGGTTAATCTTTTATAATAGTGTGACATGCAATGAATGATGACGAGTAATCGTAATATGAAAAAATTTGGGTTTCGAAATCGCGTCGTAATTGCCTGAGAATGCCTACGTTTCCCTCTCAATTTCGTGGAACTTCCTCTGGGCTATTGCAAGATGCGTCGCTGCCGTTCAGCTGCACAACAGCCTAGAGCAAGCTTCAGGAAGTTGAGAGCGAAACGTCGGCATTCTCAGGCAATTACGACACGGTTTCAACTCTGAAACCCAAATTCTAAATCAATGACCGCGGAAGTCTACAACAACACATAATAATCTTCGCTTAAAAGATCACTGTTACGATTGGATGTCGTGACTGTTCCGATGGATTTATCGGTAGCCCGTCTCTTATTCCAAGGTTCAAGGAGCCATATAACTATCAGTTATAATGTGAAAATGAAAAAGAAAGTGGACACTCGCGAAATGAAAACACCTTCGTATCTAACGCTTCATACGTTTGTTAACAACTACAGATTCCTGGTGAAGGCCTACCTGACATAGATTACTTCTTTGAATATTATGTCTACAGAGAACTATATTTACAGAACCTAATCAAGTGTCCCCACTATTCGCCATCATTATAGTAGGGAAAAAGTGTAGGTATGTTTGTTCGTTACCGAAATTACCTGAAATTTAATTGCCCTTGGAAATTCCAGCTGAAAGAAAGGACAATGTAGTTTCTATTGACAGTTATAGGGTTATAGCTAGAGCTCCCCAAAGTGCGTGGCAAGTCAGAAGGCGTACCGCCGGGCGTGGCCGGGGGGATATGTAATGTAATATATAAGCAAATAACTCGCATCGCATTTCGGTAGTTTATTACCGTATGCGATCGGGTTGTGACGATATGGCGGACGCGCGTAGTAAGAAACGCCCACAGGCCGACAAAGTGAAAAAGTTCTGTGGAGAATTTCCTGACTTAATATATAATGGAAGTAAGATTATATGTAAAATTTGTAATATACCTCTGATGTGCAATGATAAATATGGCTGTAGAAGACATGTACATAGTCAGCAACACAAAAATAAAAGACTGAGTGTATCACCGACTGAGGCAACTCAATTTATAATTGATTTATTTTATATGCTGACTGCGTGTAATTTACCGTTTTCCTTACTCAGGAAGAAACCATTCCGTGAATTTTGGAATAAATATAATCCAGACTTTGAGTTACCGTCGGAAACAAGCTTAAGGAGATGTGTGCCAAGTGTACGTACCGAAATTGAAAACAGGATCAGATCTGCAATAAAAAATAAACTACTGTGGTTATGTATTGACGAAACGACAGACCGTAAAAAACATTCTATTTTGAATGTGATTGTACGTATACTGGAACCTCGTCAACCTACAAAGGGAATTTTATTAGCTAGTAAAAGACTAAAATCGTGTACTGCCGACGGTATCGAGAGCGTAGTCGTTGATACTTTACAAACATTTGAAATTGCCACTACTCAAGTATTAATTTTCATGAGCGATGGTGCCGCGACAATGCGTTGTGTAGGTCGTTCTCTTCCAGAACATTATGGGATGATGTTACATATTACTTGTAAACGTCATGCTCTGCATATTGGGGCTGAAACTATTCGTGCAAATTTCCCTGAGGTAAATGCATCAATAACAAATACGAAACGAGTGTTTCTCAAATCTCCCAAACGTACCGGTGAATTTCATAAACAGTGTCCCGGTATTCCCGAACCATCAGAGCCGATTATTACGCGTTGGGGGACATGGCCGAAGGCAGCGTTTTATTATTTTAAATACTTCCGGCAAATAAAATCAGTCGTCTTACAATTCAATCCCAACGAATCTGCGGCTATTAAGGAAAGCCAGGATAAATTCCAAGATATTTCCGTTGAAGCAGATTTACAAACCGTTTACAACAATTATAGAGAAGTACTTGAGGCAATAAATAAATTACAAAATAACTGTCCCTGACGGAGTCAGTACAAATATTAGATGACGTTAATACGCTCCTACACTGTATAAATAACAAAAAAAATGATATCGTTACAAGAAATTTTGAAAGTGTTATGAAGAAAGATACAAATTTTCGCAGGTTAAGACAAGTTTGGGAAGGTAACTCTACTGATCCGGTGACTAAATTCAAAGATTATTTTCATTACGCGTGTATTACATCATTAGACGTCGAGCGTTCATTTTCAAGATATAAAAACATTTTTTCAGAACGACGAACATCCTTGAAAGAAACGACTGTGGAAACATTCCTAATGCTTCAGATGTTTGAGAAATCGGATTGCGCTTACGGTAACAGTTTTAATTATTTCTTTTGTTTTTATGTACTTTACTTATGTTCCTTATCGACGCCTATGGTGCGCCACGCGGTTGGGGAGCTCTAGTTATAGCAAATGCTCAAACAATTCAGCTAATTTCGGTTTACACTTTACCTGCTTATCTAATTGGTTTATGACAATACGCCATAAATTCCGAAAAACCAGAAATTAAACTTAGGCCTGAACGGATATCAACAACCAAACGGAGATAACGTGCTTACCTAATTTAAAGGCAATTCTATAAATAACTAAGCGTTAAAATAACCCGAACAGTCGCATTATTTGACAGTTACTTAACAGTTATTGATAATGTAGCTTAACTTCACAGCAAGCTACTGCAATATCTTGAAAGCTACCAAAAACAGGTATATCGAACCCTAATATGAATTGATGCAAAATTTCCTTTCTAATCCAATAATATATTTAAAAATACCATGGTTGATTTGAAAAAAAGACTTAATTTTTTAGTTTGAAAATATCCATACTTAAAGACAGCTTATGAACATCCTGTATAATGGTTACTTACTCTACTACTACTCTAGTTGCACAAGAGTAAATACTTTCGTCTTCTTTACGTTCTCAAATGTGGTGGAAATGCTGAAATTTGAACATGATCGTAAATATCCCTAAAATAGTTGACGTCTGAGGTAAGGTGTCTTAATATAAATTATTTACATGCGACGTGTATAATTGACTAAAAGATTAAAAGGTCTATTATTATATTTAAAATAAGAAGGTTGGCAGCTACTATTACGACCTATTCCAATATTTCAAAGTTCTTTTCATAATTACATCATTAAAACTAACGAGTTTCGTGCAGAAGATATCGCGATTTTCATCATTAAAAAAGAACATTGTATTTTAATATCAGAGATTGCAAATTGGCATCATTCTCGAAATAATGTGTAGGTGCACCGAGGAAAAATTCATCTGATCAGTTTGCTTTAAACAATACAAACACAACAATAATTTGCTGTTTGCTTTAATAATACAAAACAATTTATGTATGAAATTAACAACGGGGAGATATCAGATTATATATTTTTAGATTAGCGAATACTAAATGAAAACCCTTTAAAAAAAGGTGGTTGCGTTCAAAACACTCAATTATTAACCCTTGAAGTATTTTAAACAATGGCTGTTTTACTAACAATAAGCTCAATGAGAATCTTCGAGAACAATCGCGTTTCAAAGTTACTCAAATGTGTCTCGCTTCATTTCAAAGCGTTCCTCAACTCGATCAAGGAACGGTTTCTTCAAAATAATCTTATTTTTAAGACAAATATTTAACATTATGGCTCTACGGAAATATTTTGCCGTTCTACTTCGCTATTACTGAATTCTGCTGCTGAGAATCTTTCAGCAGTCTCCCTAAAAAAAATAACCTAAAACTAGATCATTTTATACTAATTATGCCGGCAAGAACAAACGAACCTCCAGAAGTATACTCGTGAAAGAAACATGAAAGAACTTATATATCCTTCGATTTTTATTGGATCTTATTTTAGCACTGAGAAGAATTTCCATCTTCCAGAATTTGCTGTAAACTGATACCTTGAAAAGTTTTTGAGCCCCGAAATAATTAATTTAATGCGTCATATGCGACAAGAAACGAAGAAAACTTTTCATTTCAAAATGTACTTGACCCTTTATTTGATTGGGTAGTCTATACAAGGATATTGTTATTTTATTTAAGACGAATTGACTCGAAACCGACCGATTTGGGCCGTTTACAAGAACGCTAATTAATGTTGCTTAATTACTCTATAACTGAAAGCAAATAAAAATTGCGTAACAATATGTACGCAAGTTTTTTACATTGTTTTCATGTATACAATACACTTGTAGAGTTCGGTCCGCTTCTTTTGACTCACTCTGTATACTTTCTAAGTTAAGATGCGTTTCTTTCTGTAAGTTTTCATGCTTTAACATTTTGATTTTTATTTTAATTCTGCATTATCCTTTACACACACATAATTTTATACCATCTACTCTATTAAGCGGTGGACTACGTCGGCGCTAGGTATGTCAAGATTTCTAAGTTAGAGGTGATCCAACTGCTTTCGTACCAAATATATATTGGATCGCAATCTTAACATATTTTATGTTTCGAAATCATCCATGTAATCTATTTGGTCATCAGGGCTTCCTAAGATGTTTTTGAAATTATTGTCCGATGAGAATAATTGCGGCAAAAGTTTTTGTAACTTGGCTAAAAGAATGCAATTTGCCATATTTTTTGTTAGTCTTGTCAATATTTCCTAGCTTGCGAACATTCCTAACTCTTATTCTATTCCCGTTGAGAATATATGTTTCAATTTTGATGATTTATTTAAGTTCATGTTGATATCTGTCTTTAATTAAAGCCAAATTAAGTAAATGACTAGTTCTATCTGCAATCTAAATTTTAAGCTTTGCATTTCTTTGTAGTAACATACGACCGCGTGAACGGTCACATTTCGGCAGATGATTTCGCAATACCGTAACAGGATGACATATCTACTTGAATAAACGTACTTGTTATCTAAAATAAAAAATAATAACAAGGATTGCGGAGTACCACTAACGTATCGGCACACTCCGCACTACATCAATTCAATTCATTAATCCAGGCCGACTGTTACGAGGATGCGTCTATACTCACTTTCATTCAGTCATACGGTTAAAAATGAGGATCGACGCATCCTCAAAACGGCTGACCCGGATTAGTTGTTTGAATTTGTGAACTACTGACTATCTTTTACTCGGTCTACAGTCTACTACATCAAACAATTTATTTTTTGTCCACGGTCTGAATTATTTGTTATCTTGGATAATACTAACATTTAATCTAATTTTTCGTTGTAGTATTTTAATAATGAACATTTAGAGTCATATTTTGTTAAATACGATAATATCAACGTTAAATGTTCAGCTCGATTTTTCTCAGAATTTTTGTTATGCAACCTTACGATTTATTTGCACGATCATAAAAGGTAGAAAAAGCACCATCGAATTCCACTATGAAAAATGTGTATTGTCATTTAAAATTTTTTTGGATCACGTCATAACTAAAACACAAATGAAAGTCTGAAGGTGAATCACACCTTCAGACTTTATTTCTAAAAAATAAAATCGACGTGCTTTAGCGTTTTCATAGAAACCGGCCGAGTACGCTTTTCCTTAATATTCCACACTTTAGTCCCACGCTGTATATATAAATGTATATAATAAATTATATATTGCAAATGATAAATCGAAATTGACAAACGACAAACGTAAACATAACAGTAACATATGAAACGCCCCAAAATACTTGTCAAGAGCCCTAGTTTTAAAAATGCAACACTAATAAGCCATAGACCAAACAACGACACTGCGGAACGCGACCACCGCGAAGCCATTAGCTAGAAAATTAATTAAAGAAAAAAATTAAAGAAATTAATTAGAAAACCGAGACAATTTGCGAGGCTAAAAGTTATGCAATCAAACAGTAACAAATGATAATCTTTCATAAAATACAAATGATTTCCATTAAGTCTCTCTTTTTTCAGATTTCTTGTAGTTTTAGATGTTTCATGCTTAGTATATTTCTTTGATACGTTAACTTGCAAAACTAGAATCGACATTTTGGAGTTGTTGTTTCCACTGTCTATAAGGAAAGTATTATACAGCGTTAGTAAAAAGTCCCAACCACTTTTGAAACACTTTTGAATGCAAAATAAAAAACTACGTTCAGGAAGTATTAAGATGTTTATTTTTATTCACAAGAAAACAGTTAAAAAATTAAAAAAGGGTCCTAATACAGAAAAATCAAGATACCTGTCTATTCAGGTTGCGATCACAATAATTGTTCAAAATGCTCTCCATTTGCAATTTGACAAAAATGTAAACGGTCAGTAAAATTTCTTATTGAATTTTGTATTTGTTCTGGAGTGATGCGATTGGCTTCTTGAACTATTCTCTCTTCCAATTGTTCAAGATTATGGGACGATTTTTGTACACTTGACATTTCAAGTGACCCCAAAAGAAAAAATCTAATGGCGAGAGATCTGGCGAACGTGCTGGCCATTCGATTGCTCCTCTACGTCCGATCCAACGTCCCGGAAAAATTTCATTCAAATAATCGCGGACATTATGGGCAAAATGGGAGGGAGCTCCATCTTGTTGAAATCAAAAATGTGCATTAGGGTGATCACCTATGTTTGCATTTGGAAAGAGGGCCACAAGTGCTGGAACAACCTCATTTCGCAATAAATTTAAGTAGACGTTGCCAGTTAAATTTCCTCTTATAAAAAATGGTCCTATGATGTTGTTTCCAACAAGACCAGTCCAGACATTCACCTTTTGAGGATGCTGTGTATGGACTTCTTCAATCCAATGCGGATTTTCAATTAACCAGTAGCGACAATTATGTCTGTTCACCGTGCCGATGAGACAAAACGTTGCCTCATCTGAAAAAACGATGTGATCTAAAACATTAGGCTGCTGCTCGATCACTTCCGTCATTGTTTCGCAAAATTGTAGTGTACGATTTGGATCATCTTCAGTTAACTCATGGACGGGATACATTTTATAGGCTTTCATTCTTGCTGATTTAAGAATCTTATGAGCAGATTTTTGAGAGGTCTCATGAATTTGACCTAATTCTGTTGTGGACACGTGATGATTTTCTTCCACTGTAAGTAACACATTCAAACTAGTTTCTTCATCTGTTGCTGTTAATGGACGTCCCCTTCTAGGTAAATCCCTCACCTGACGAAAGACTTCAAACTTTTGAATTGTTCGGCATACCGTACTTTTACTAATGTGACGATCCGGATAAACAGTATTAAACAAAATACGAACCTCTTCAAAAGAACGTTGACGATCACCGTACCCACGCATCATTAATATCTCAATTCGTTCTGATTCAGTAAGTTTTACTGCCATTTTCAAATGTGTCAATGTCTAAAATAAGTAAATTTATAGCGATGCGAAAGTTAAAACGCTTTTAAAATTGTCAAATGTGACGGCAAAAAGAATGCAAACACTAAACAACAACTTTTTTCAAAGGTATCTTGATTTTTCTGTATTAGGACACTTTTTAATTTTTTAACTGTTTTCTTGTGAATAAAACCGGAAGTGAAAAAAATATTAACTGTATTGCATAAAATGCATTTATATTAACTATACCCCCATACCAAATTTCAGAAATCATAATTTTCAAATAACAAAGTTATTCGACCGTTCCGGGACTTTTTACTAACGCTGTATTGACAGGAATAGTTATAATGTTATGATTGCACTTGTGCTGTTTTGTGATAGTTCTATACGGCTACAAAGCGAAACAACGACGATGAAATCTTCAAAATAGGTTATGTTTATATAATGTTTTTTTTCTTTCGTTTTTAAACCAAATTTCTATCAAATCTGTAAACTTTTTTAAGAATAAATACAATTACATACATTTTTGAAGCTACTAAATTTTGTGTCATTAATAAAGCATTTTGAAAATATTTGTACTCTAAGTAACATAAATAAGTCACATAGCTAGAGAGGACAAAAGCGAGAAAAATCATACCTGTTTTGTAGCGACTAGACAGACTTCTGTTTTGTCGTCTCTTGGGGAAATCAGTAGGCAACACGAATCCTTTCTTATGAGACGAATAGACTCGAATCTGACTAGTCGCCGCAAAAAAGCTATGATTTCACTCGCTTTTGTCCTCTCTACACCTAAGTCACAACAGTATTACCGGATACTTGAGGTATGGGATAGTAATGGGTTGCTCAAGTTTCTAATATGTAGTAAGTTTATATTTGTCTCGAAATCATTTTCTTCAAACTCAATTACGTATATCCAGCCAACGTTGTTTCCTAAAACGAAAGAGGCGTAGACCGTAGGGAAGTTTTAGTAAATATAACGTTTACTTGTGCTCCCTTTTCGTTGTGTTTATATAAATCTGTGAGCGCTTCAAATGCCGTTTACGCATTTTCACCCTCAAAGTGAACGCTTGTACTACATTAACACAAGAAGCTGATGTTGATATAATTTCGTACAATGATGTCGAGTGTGAGTAAGTATTGTATGTATTAGAATATACCGACCTAACATACCATCCGTGTACGTAAATATACCTGCGAAGATCATGTATCCAAGTGAGTGAAATCTAGTTGAATTAATTAAAGTGTGCGGTTCAATACATACAAACTCCATTACTAGGTGTGTGTTATTTATAATTCCAAATAGAGCTAACCCTGCAAAAGTACATGGAATGCAATAAATTATTATAAAATACAAATGGAGTGTCCGTAACGTTGGTCTTGCTGACAAAAATATGTTTTTTGAAGATATTTACTACGTTATAAAAAAATTATCAAAATTAGCGCTGAATAAAGGAAATGTCCAAAAATTTCTATTATTGTCAATAAGCAGAAAATTAACAAAAAGCAAATAGGAAAGTTTGTCTCTTCGATTTTATATACTCAATACGTCATCAATTGTCTGACCCATATTTCTTGGAGACGAGCACGTGTTTTTACGTGACATCCATTTTAAAATGAAACACTGTTTTTAAAAATTGTTCAATTTTTTTGTCTGTATGATATGCAGCACCATCTGGTTACGAAGTACATTCGATATTATTCGAGCACATTTCTTCAATTTATGGCCTCAGTTTATTTTGAAGGACGTTAAAGTATTTATCTGCGTTCACGATGTGGTATAATTTACCAACACATCGGACTGATAAGCACACGAAATCATTACGGAAGAGGTTGGAAACTTACCTTTATTTTTAAAGCAGTCATTGTGATTGTGGTCTTGTAACTAGAGAGGACAAAGACGGACGAAATTATTATTTTTTTACAGAGACTTGACAGAAGCGTGTTTTATCTAGACACAAATCTATCCAGTCGCTGCAAAAAAAGGAATAATTCCACCTGTCTTTGTCATCTCTACTTATGACCTTTCTTCGAGTATCACTGGTAGAAACCTCAAACTTAGATTCGTGGCTCCGTAAAACTGTCAGTGAGTTCTATAGATTCTGGAACCATTCGTCTGTGTCTTTTGTTTCTATGTTAGGGAGGGCTTCTCTTTTGTATATGGGTCATTAAGGCGAATACTCCAGTAAAAGAAACCGTGTGAACTTGCCTTGTCTTAAATACTAGTTTTCTGGAAGCCCTGTAATAAGTCGCTATTGAGAAACATTTTCCGTTGCCGGATTGTATAAAACTCTCAATTCTTCATAATTAGCCCGATGACTTTTTATCATAATCCTATTTAAGGTCTTTAAGTTTGTATCGAATTATTGCGCTGTATTGCCCGTGACAAATTTACATTCAGCAATTTGCGCAACGGATTTGTCTTTTGAATCCAAATGAATTATCACTTGTTTTATTTCATAAAAAACAGCTTTGCGACGAGACATTTTTATTCGTCAACAGTAATGCACAAACATATCTGAAATGTTACTATATGATTGTTTACCGTTTAACTGAAGATGCTTTAGTCGAGTGTTTTGTTATATTTACATTTCTGTACAAAGGTGTCAGCTTAGAGTTAAACATATATAAAAATATTTTTTAAAATATCGGATATTTTCAAAAAATGTTTTTTTTTTACCGAGACCAGTATTTGCTTTTAATCATTTGGAATGCTACGAAATCATCACTAGTCTATGGATACTTAGCATTTTACTTCTGTCTTTAATTTATAAGCAGAAATAAACGCGTTGATATCTCGATGTTTTAGCAAACTTATCCTACAACAAGAAGTGTTACGGTAAATTTCTACAAAATAAAGGTTACTAATTCGCTGAGACCTGTACACCAAAATAAAGGATTTGTTGATTCAAAGTTGAGTAAAAGAAATAATTTATTTATTTATTTCTACCAAAGAAATTTATATTTTGATATTATTTCTTTAATCCAAGAAAGCATTGGACACTAATAACCACAAAGCTTGATATTAACTTTGTCCGCAGAGCACATCCCGAATGTGTCCAGGTTAATAATTAATACGCATACGCGCCTCCGGATTTGTTCGGAATATGTTCATGATTTTCATACATCGCGGAAGTGTTTAATACAGATTGGGAGAGAGCATAAAGCAGCTGTCCTGAGAGATATAGTAGACTGTAGACCACACTCGTATCTTCATATACATATGTACACTCCGCCAAAAAAGTATCGCATAATTTAGTTTTGAATCATAAAAATATCACATAATCTTTGTTTGTAGCATAAAGTTGTAAATATACTTTAATGCGCTCTAAGATATAATTTCTATGATTGTTTAAATAAAATACAGGCCAAATAAAAACAAGAACTCATACTTGAGATTTTTATTAAAATAAGAAATTATAATTTTGGAAAGAAAAATGTCATAACAGTAGCTTTTAATACTGAGTATTGCCACCTCTGGCTCTTATGACCGCTCGCATACGGTTTGGCAGAGATTCGATTAACCTCCGTATATAAGCCTGATCCAAATTCTCCCACTCGTCACGGAGAGCATTTTCTAGTCAATGCAGGTCTGCTGGCGCAACATTTTGGGTTCATGTCCGGACTTACCGCAGGCCAATCTAAAACTGGAATACCAACATCGTTAAGGTATTCCTGGACGATTATTGCATCATGCGGTCGTGCATTATCGTGCATTAACATGAATTCGTTTCCTATAATTGGCGCATATGCTACTACATGTTCTTCTAAAATGTCCGTTATATACCTGTGGGCAGTCAGTGTACCTCTGTCTACTGGTACTAACTCTGTACGACCTGTTAAACAGACGCCTCCCCAAACCATAATAGAGCCACCAGCGAAATTAGGTCTAGGTCTGATATTACACTGCGAATAGCGGTCACCGTCTCGTCTATACACTGAGATACGTCTATCTGAGGTGTAAAGACCAAATCTTGACTCATCTGTGAAGAGTATATTGGCCCAGTCATTAATTTTCCAATTTACATGTTCTCTGGCAAACCTTAAGCGAGCCACTCGGTGGTTCCTAGTGAGACGAGGGGCTGTTACAGCTACTCTATTCCGAATAGTTTGAGTACTCACACGAGTATTTCTGACTCTAGCCAAGTCGTTCTGCAATTGTCTCGCAGTTACATGTCTTCGACGTAATGCTTGTAGTGGTAATTAGCGGTCATCTTGGCGAGTAGAACATCTTGGACGACCTGGTACAGGTCTTCTACTGTAATTGCCTGTTTCCCTATATCTGGCTACGACTCTAGAAGCACTTGACTAATTGATGTTCATCAAATTAGCAACGTATGCTTGAGATCGTCCATCTTCGACTAAAGCAACTATAGCAGCCACTTGTTCTGAAGTTAAATTGCTCATTTTAGTATTAAAAGCGTTGGTACCGAACTCTGACTTCGCACTTTAAAATTTGTCCGTATAGGAAGACTTTCAATAAACAACCGAACAAACCTTACACATATGCATTTTTCTAAATGTGTTCTTTTAGAAAAAAAAAGTAAAAAAGCTATGTTCCATGATTTTGTTAGTGTTTTTATAGTTCACATACACGAGGCAAACTTTTTGTGAACGTATAAAAATATCTTGGTTTATAAATGCCCTTTTTTAGTTTATGCGATGCTTTTTTGGCGGAGTGTATATGCGTTTATATTACCAAGAATTAGAAATTCTAGAATTAACAACTCTGTAGATTTTTTATGTGCGACGACGGTAGGTGTCTTGCAAAAACACAATAAGATCTTAAAAATGTATTTTTTGTTTTTGAACTAATTGACTAATGAACTAGTTGTGCCAAAATGCTCACAATTGCCAATGCAAGAAATTCGTACAAATGGAAAAATAGGAGGACAATGTTTTTGGACTTGTACAAAGAGTATAGGAATCAAGTTGGCTTTTTCAAAATTAAAAACTTGAAAAGAATGTTTGAAGAAATTTCTAAAGAGATGCAGGTTAGAACAAAGCACAAACTTTCAGTCACTAACTGTGAAAACCGTTGGAAACATTTAGAACGTACGTATAAAAAATATTTAGAAAAGAATAAAAGAACCGGACGAGCACGAAAGGATTTTGAATATACAGAACAAATGAATGATATTTTGCGCCATAAACGAAGCATCAATCCAGCCATGTTATTATCATCTGAAATGTCAGTCGTAGAAATGGAAAATGTTAGACCAGAATCAGCGGATGACATTCGAGAGGATACAGACAACAATAATCAAGAACCTACACATGATAAGTGTAAAAAAGCTGTTTCGGCAGCAGTGGCTGTGAAACAGACATGCAGGAAGAGAAAGGTAAGAGCTGATATCCTGCTCGAAATCAGAGAAGATCGTAAAGAATATTATAGAAAGAGAATGAACTTAAAGGAAGCGAATCTGAAAGAAAGAATGAAAAAAAAAAACAGTATTTTGGAACAAATCCGCATTTTATTGCAACAGTGTGTTGAGAAGAAATAAGAAGAGTATGTCAGGTTGGTAGGAGTGCAATATTGTTGAGTGTACATTTATTTATATTTTCAAAAATGTATCTTTAGGTTTCTTTCATTTTTGCTTATACATTATTTATAATCAGTGTTCCTTTATTGCAGTACTTTGCCGTTCAAAAAATAATGCCGGTTTTTAGAATTATTTTTTTGTTAAATCTACATAAATTTTTATTTTTTGTTTTCCGTATGTTTGGAAATAGTTTTGTTAATAAAAAAAATACATTTGAATTTTTTTTCAATTTTCACATCAACCCAAATCAATTTTAAAGCTTAACATTTACGATAAGTGTATTTGAAGATTTGAAAATTGCTCATAATTGTTTTTGTATATCGCTATTATTCTGTAAGCATCTGATTCTTGTAAGTAAAGTTGGTGAATAACTTTAGGATAGGTACATGCTTCTGCCATATTTCTTTTGCAACAAGTTTCAGATATAAACCTTTTGCATTTGCTCAAACCTTTTACTCAAACAAAAAAAAAAAAAACAATATTCCAATTAATAAAAGAAAGTGTCCTAAAATATTTTACTTCAAAGCAGAATATAGTTAGAACAAACATTTTATACTTTTATATAACGTTTCTAAACGTTTCATTACTTCGTTTCTTCTTAATACACCACCTTGATCATCCCGCTTATCTTCGTTATTGCCTGCTTCATCTACAGCAGCAGACACTTGCTCATGATGTGGTGCGTCATCTTCTATTTCGAAATTTCCATCGTTTGATAGGTTATGCAAAATGTTATGTGCTCAACGTTCTTTAATTTAACATGGTACAGCTGCCGATATTTTTGCTTTAGCAAACCAAAGCAATATTCGATTATATATCTATTTTTGCTAAGTAAATAATTGTAATTAATTAATTACAATTATTAATTAGTAATTAATGTCTCCTATTCAGCTGTTCTCTATCTTTAAATGGAGTTAGTAAGTACCGTAAACATGGTGTTGCAGCCTATTTAACCACAGACTTAAGATAGTTTAACTACTAAGAATTAGTTTATAGTACTAGTTTATTATACACTTGGTTTATACAAAGAACTGGGTTTTACAAGGTTACCCTACTTCAATGCTGTTCGTTATTGTACACGTTTAACCGTTTACATCCGGCACAATTTGGAATTTTAGTCCTTCAGGGATTAGCTTGGTATATTCTACCTGCTTAAGGAAATTACCACCTTTCCTAATGGCGGCTATAAACCAAAAGTTGAGACCGATAGCTAGGTTAAATTTATAGTTTTATTGTTAAATTTCCCCTTAAATTCTAAATAAAATGTAGGAAGTAAGAGCCAGAACAAGTAATAGCGAACAACACAGTTCAACACAGACTCATCAAGTTCAATGTAAATTAACCCTTGCAAATAAAGTTAGTCTAAGAAGTTACGTGCAAGTGTTTAATTCCATCGCATACATTCCTTCAAAATAGGAGGAATCAACACATGGTACCTATCACATTTGGTTGGTAATGTACTGCATAAAATCGATACTGCAAACACCCTACTGTCGTGTATAGAATAAGGAAATCCAATTAATATATCGCGGATTACTTTCTTATGATCAAATACAATGTGCGCCTAGAAAATACAAAAAGAAAATTGTCTAAATGGCATATTCTTCATTTTTAATACAAGATACATGTATATCTATGTCCTTTTTCTGTTGTCTGGGAAAATAGCTAAATAGTTTATGAAACGAGTGGTTAAAAAACAGAATCACCTGAATTGAATGAAAATGCTTTCGGTTCAAGGGCGAGTCTGGGTCTTCGGCTGGTCTGTCAATTCTGACATGTGTACCATCAATGATGCCAATAATTCCCGGGAAGCCCTTTTGCCTAAAAAATTCTGTTGCTGTTTTCTCGTCGTTTGTCAGCCATTTAATAATTCCGGGTGATAAATTGCTTAAAATAAGAAATGTTATCTTATACCCTCAGTGCAATCTTGTACAGAGTGCTCTTACTTATATTAAAACGATCTGCCACATCTCTGTACGGTGCTGCTTTGATCATATGTTTCAAGGGTGTAATTTCTTCTGCATCACCTTTTTGATAATGGTAGTATTGAGATAGTGCAAATTGATCAAATAACTGCAATATTACTTCCCTCCTTATGCGAAAATGCTGTAGATATTGATGATTCAATAACTAGAGAACAGTTTCTTCGAAATAGCATATAATTAATTAATAATTCGGAACACGAAATTTTTGTCTCCGCGAACAACAAACTTTATGGAGCGAAGGCGTCGAATGCCCGAAAGCGTTCGGGATGTGGTCCGCGAACAAAGCTACATATTTATTTTACTTTAAGAAATTGAGTTTTTAAGTGAAAAAAATGTAACGTTCTTAACCAAAGAATATCGAAAGAAATGGTCACAATAGTTTGATTGTGATAGCAACCACAATTTAGATTTGATTACCTAAATCGTAAATTTTGTTTTTAAAGAATAGATTTAAAGAATTTCAAAAAACAGATAACCAAAAAATGCTGCTAATACAAGCTGTTCATGGTATTGGTGGAATCTCTCACGGCAAAAACAATGTGAAAAGAGGGAGCTCCGGCGGATGTATTTCTACCTACTTGGCGCCATTGCTGTAGTTTGGAGCGTTTCTCTACTCACATCTCTGTTTGCCTTTCGGCTTAACACCCCTCTTTAAGAGCGACGAACAAGGCGTGTAGATATACCTGGCCCGTCATTCTTACATCTGATGTTAAACTTATTTATTCTTTGACACAAAAAAAATATTTCAAGGAGATATTGCTTTCGCATAATGAAATAAGACGAAAAAATATATTTATTTCATTCAATCGTCTTTTTTTGCTGTGTACAATGCGTTTTACGTTGATTGTTTTCCTACATGCTACTGGGAGTTGATACCAACATTCGTGCGTCGCTAGTCGCTCAACTGCTTCGAGAGCAGCCAAGCGTCCAAATACGTTGGGAATTTATTTATGTCCAATGTATTTGATTTGTTAAGTGCATATATATTTCACATATATTTTACCCATTTTTATTGTTTAAACCTTTTTATTTATTACTACTTAATACGTACATGTAATATTTGCCCTTTTATGTACACATGGTCGCCATAAAAAACGAGACGATTAGTAAGCAATAATAAATAATGTCAATACAGCAGTAGTAGTACAGTGCACTTTTACACAAATGCCACGACATATTGATATCCAGACAAGATATCGCGTTTTACAATTTTTGGAAGATGGTTACTCCATACGAACAGTGTCGGAGCGCTTTGAGGTGAATAGAAATACGGTTTTTAGAATTAAAATGAAATGGAGGCAGGAACAAACAGGAACAAGTAGAAAACAAGGTTCGGGAAGGCGACCGGTTACCACTAGGCAGGAAAATGAAACGTTATTTAATTATTTGCGGAACAACCCATTCAAGACACCGTTAGATGCTATTGAAGAAGTGAATTTTTCAGCATCTATTAGAACAGCTTTTTGACGAATTAAAAAATTGTGCCACAGCTAGAATAAATTATTTGAGCGAGGACAATAAAAATCTCAGGATGCAGCTTTCTTTCGATTATGTAAATATGGATCCCCAGATGTGGAGAAATGTCATATTTTCTGATGAGAAAGTTTTTCAAAGATATTACGACGGTCCTATTCGTGTATACAGCGTTAGTAAAAAGTCCCGGAACGGTCGAATAACTTTGTTATTTGAAAATTATGATTTCTGAAATTTGGTATGGGGGTATAGTTAATATAAATGCATTTTATGCAATACAGTTAATATTTTTTTCACTTCCGGTTTAAGCGGCAATACGTCCAACTTTTTTTTTTTTGGAACGCCCAGATTTTTTTAACACTTTTGAATGCAAAATCAAAAACTACGTTCAGGAAGTATTAAGATGTTTATTTTTATTCACAGGAAAACAGTTAGAAAATTAAAAAAGTGTCCTAATACAGAAAAATCAAGATACCTGTCTATTCAGGTTGCGATTACAATAATTGTTCAAAATACTCTCCATTTACAATTTGACAAAAATGGAAACGGTCAGTAAAATTTCTTATTGAATTTTGTATTTGTTCTGGAGTGATGCGATTGGCTTCTTGAACTATTCTCTCTTCCAATTGTTCAAGATTATGGGGACTATTTTTGCACACTTGACATTTCAAGTGACCCCAAAAGAAAAAATCTAATGGCGAGAGATCTGGCGAACGTGCTGGCCATTCGATTGCTCCTCTACGTCCGATCCAACGTCCCGGAAAAATTTCATTCAAAGAATCGCGGACATTATGGGCAAAATGGGGGGGAGCTCCATCTTGTTGAAACCAAAAATGTGCATTAGGGTGATCACCTATGTTTGCATTTGGAAAGAGGGCCGCAAGTGCTGGAACAACCTCATTTCGCAATAAATTTAAGTAGACGTTGCCAGTTAAATTTCCTCTTATAAAAAATGGTCCTATGATGTTGTTTCCAACAAGACCAGCCCAGACATTCACCTTTTGAGGACGCTGTGTATGGACTTCTTCAATCCAATGCGGATTTTCAATTGATCAGTAGCGACAATTATGACTGTTCATAGTGCCGTTGAGACAAAACGTTGCCTCATCTGAAAAAATGATGTGAGCCTAAAACATTAGGCTGCTGCTCGATCAATTCCATCATTGTTTCGCAAAATTGTAGTCTACGATCCGGATCATCTTCAGTTAACTCATGGACGGGATACATTTTATAGGCTTTCATTCTTGCTGATTTAATAATCTAACGAGCAGATTTTTGAGAGATCTCATGAATTTGACCTAATTCTGTTGTGGACGCGTGATGATTTTCTTCCACTGTAAGTAACACATTCAAACTAGTTTCTTCATCTGTTGCTGTTAATGGACGTCCCCTTCTAGGTAAATCCTTCACCTGACGAAAGACTTCAAACTTTTGAATTGTTCGGCATACCGTACTTTTACTAATGTGAAGATCCGGATCAACAGTATTAAACAAAATACGAACCCCTTCAAAAGAACGTTGACGATCACCGTACCCACGCACAATTCGTTCTGATTCAGTAAGTTTTACAGCCATTTTCAAATGTGACATGACAATTCCCCCGTTCACACCTCGCGTGTAGCTCGCGAATGGCTTGAAGCAAACAATATAAATGTTTTGAAATGGCCTTGTAGTAGCCCAGACTTAAACCCCATCGAAAATTTATGGAGACTAATAACTAAATCTATTTACAAAAGAAATTTCAGGCCTAGAAATAAAGAGGAAATATTACATTCTATACAAGAATCATAGGACCAAATTGATAATAATTATGTTCAAAATGTTATAAATTCAATGCCAAGGCGCCTAGCTAGCGTTATTCAAAATAATGGAGCTATGACCAAATATTGATACATATACTTCCGTTTTATTTTGTATACCTATTTATCAAATATTTATGTAGTTGTGGATGTTGTATGCAGTGTGTGATTTTATGTTTCATGAAAAAATAAAACTTAGTTTTTTTCTCTGCGCCTGTTGTTATGTATAAGTGGCATGAAATACAACTTTAATATTCAACTGCCATTGATGACAGATAAACATAAAAAATTTAGAAACACACCACACCTGTACCTATCACAGCAAAGTCCGTGTCACATGCAACTAATCTAAGTGTCTCGTTTTTTGCGGCAAGCGACAATACATGTACTCTGCTTACACATAATAAAATGTAGATAATAAAAGTAAGTTAAATAACCTTTACGGCTATATGAAGATTTATTAAAATTGTTTTTTCTTTTCATTTTTCGTACGTGCTTTTTAGCTTGTACTGCTATACCACTTATTAAAACACATGGTAGTCCATAGATAGTGAATGTTGTATTAAAAGATTTCCCATACGTGGTATGTTTTTGTTTTGTATTTTTCTTATCTTTCTTTCATGTAATATCTGTATTACTTCATCGTATATTCTTTGGGAACCATAACATAGTAATGGAAAAATATTTGTTGGCAGAAGCAGGTTAAGATGAACTAATCTGCGTATAAATTGATTAGTTTGCTTGGTGTAATTGCTATATTCTGATAGCGTGTGGTTTAAATCTGGACTGCCTGCAGCCACAGGTGCATTTAACTGATTGGGTCATTCTAATTCGTGCTGAATGAACGGGAGCAGCCCATCCTTGAAATTTAACCTCGCTATCGTAGAGCGATAAAACCAGGATACCCAGGTGTTATTGTTGCCATACATTGTTGTGAACATGTGGATGGATAAATGCATATTGGAGTCGTGCGGTATACATAGTTAATTTTCTAAAACGAATCCCAATCTAATTGAAGCACTTTTTTGACATTTGTAGCAACTCGGTCATAGAACGAACTAGTCTGTATAATGTATCGAAAGATTCTGTTGTTTGTTACTCTGGTCATAGAAGACACAACCTCAACATCAACCTTCTTCACCTTTCGAATCGTCAGTAAATACCAAATGAGCCCTGACTTAGAATATTTGGCCATAATGTCTTAAAATAGCTATCCATGATGCTCAACTTCCATTGTACGGCAGAAATGTAATGATATTGTTCTCTATACAGGGAGAGTCGTGAGGAATGGACTAAACTGTAAGAGTATATTCTACAGGTGAAAATAATGCAAAAAAACTCAAATGTTGTTATCCGATTTTTATTTGTTTTCGAGTTATAGCGTAATTAAAAATGTCGATTTAGTATATCATGTTTATGTATGTATTCATAGTTGTGAGATTGAAAGCAGTCGAGAAATAATGCAGAGTGTTTTGTATGTCTAATACGTCTAATGTCACTACCTCTAGGTAATTGTTGACATAGTGAGGGCGCTGCCATCATAAAAGAAAAGGTTCCCTATACCTTGGAGTAAATTATAACATTGTTATTCTGGTAGTGTGACATTAATTTGACATTTGTGCGACTAAAGTGTAACAAACTAAAATGCCGCACACTTATTTTAATTTGGAATATGCTAATATGGTGTTTGTTTATGGATTTTATAATGGGAATGTTACAGCTGCTGCTAATGAATATCGTCAACGGTTTCCACATCGCAGAAATCCTAATAAAAATGTATTTATTAGTGTATTCAACAAATTGGTTGGCCTCCTAGGCCTTCAGACCTCACGCCACTCGATTATTGCGTATGGGGCTGGTTAAAAAAATGAAGTGTATCAAGTAAAAGTGGACACTCCTGATGAATTTAACGGATTAGGAATGCCTAATCCTGATATTGCTGACAATATCAAACATCAATCTGACGCAATCAGGAACGTAGCTAGCGCCCTTGGTAGACGATATAGAAAATGTTTAGAAATAAATGGCGGTATTTTTGGAAAAATATTATAAAGAACGTTAATACCAATAGAATACCAAAACTGCAATGTATGAAATTGCGTTTATTTTTAATTACGCTATAACTCGAAAACAAATAAAAATCGGACAACAACATTTGAGTTTTTTTACATTATTTTCGCCTGTAGAATACATTCCTAGAGTTATGTCCATTCCTTACGACGCACCCTGTATATGTAAAATACTCGATGTTTATTTGTAAACGCACTTGTCGATGGAAAGTTCATTATATGAAAGAAAAATTAAATGTAACGTCCGTATGCTATTTCTTTTTTTCAACTAAATATATTACCAGTAATTTATTTCAACTGTAAAATCAAGTCACAATGTTTGAGTTTCATGAACACTTTCTTGGTGAAATTGTTTTTAGAGTTTCGGTTTTAAATATAATCGAAGAAGATCTAATTTGTAAGAAATACCGATACATACAAATGCACACGTACATTCATTTCATTCCTTTATCGAATTCTATCGTACGTTAATTAATCGTACGTTAATATACAGTTTAATATACGTGAGATGTGATAAAAGGATGTAGTAGTAATATCATTATAAATAAAATACCAAACAACATAATATAAAATTATACAGAAGAAGTTCAAGAATCGATCAGATTTATTTTTGGAAATACTACCTACTTTAAATACCTATTTTACAGGAAGTTATTTAAAAAACATTTACGGTTAAAAGGTTGTAGATGAATTTCCCTTTCTGATCCATAACTTATAAGTTATAAGTATAAGATATGGCTAAAGGCACAGGGTATTATTTGCTTATGTTATACTAATATCGTTTATTAATAAAACGAGGGTGGAATCAGCTATCCTAAATATCGATTTTTATTGATGCGGATGGGTGCTTAACGTTTCGATAACGTATGGCTTATCTTCATGAGAAGCTACAAAGAATAAAGCCATTAAAAATCAGATACACTTTAAAAATATAAAAATTACCTAAAGGTCTTCCTATTTTTCCTTTTTTTTTTATTTTAATTTTAACTTTTCCTTTTTTTTTAGTTTAAATGATATGATTAAAATTCGTGGGAAAATAATTGCCAATCTTTCACTTTAAACCAGAACAAACAGTTGCCTTTTGAAGTTACCAAAAACACACGCACACATGAGTTTGTTTAATTGTTAATATTCTTTATTTATTTACTTGATTTCTTGTTGTTTTCTTTAGTCCTTTACCATTATTATTATCAATTTCTTGAACATAATTAGTTATCTTTCGTATAAGCATACATTGTATGCTTATACACTAAAGTTTCCATCCACGATTCAGTAAATATCATCGAAGATCTCCTGGAATTAGATGGTGAATCTGCCAGCTTAGGTCATTTTGTGGAAAAATGTCTTACTTCCACATATTTCACGTTCCATAGACAATTTTACAAACAGATATCTGGTGCTACCGTGGGCTCTCCTTTCTACCCAGTCGTGGCTAATATCTTCATGGAATCTTTTGAATCCGTCGCTCTTGATTCGGCATAACTCAAATTTAAGGCATGGTTCCGATATGTCAATGACACCTTCATCATTTGGCCTCATGACAAAGAGTCTTTACGCTATTTCCTAGACCACCTTAATCTCAACACTCAGATATCAATTAGGAGGTAGAACACAACGGTGCGCTACCATTCCTTGACGTGCTTATCACACGTAACCCTGGTGGGAGCTTACGTCACTCGGTTTTTCGAAAACCCACACACATTGATAGATATCTTAATGCCACCTCACATCATTATCCAGCACATCAATTCTCAGTGATCAACTCCTTGATTCATCGAGCGGTGACCATCTCTGAACACAAAAACCTTCCCACCCAACTGAATCACGTACGAAAGACTCTTCGCAACAATGGTTTTCATAGCAAGGATGTCAATAGAGTCATCAACAAACATCTTCTTTCAACCAGTAACCCAACGGCTGAAAACATTTCCACCGATCTCTTTACCCCTTATCTTCAATAAATCCACAAGATAACGGACAGAATCAGTAAAATTTTGAAAAAACAAAACATCCAAACGATCTTCAACAAAAATATGTTGAGACATGTATCTGTTTTGTCAGAAATTGAGAAGCAATGAGCACCCTTAGGAGAAAACGGAAACTGCTGTAACTTCTTTATTGTTCGTTTTAAGGCAATAGTGTATTGAAATTTTTACATCATAACTAGAGATGACAAAGGCTAGACTCGACTAGATAGACTCGTGTCTATTCGCCTCATGAGAATGGATGACTTAAAATATCTTTCAACATTTTTAAAAATATAGGGGGCGTTCTATTAAAAAGAAAGTCCTAAATTTCAAAATCTCTGTGAAGTGCGTCATGCAACTGTTTTCTCGTATACTGTACATTAATCAGCGTTAAAAACACTATTATTTTGATGATTTAACTTACTTTCTAGCATCAATAATAACAGAGATAGCAATAATGCGCGCTTAATTTAAATCACTCTGTATATTGTGTTCTCCTCAGTCTTATTTTGAAATATATTTATTTGCTGATTTGTCACAAATTGCATCAAATTCCCTTAATTAATTGTTTATTAATATTAATAAATGTTTAATAAAAGACAAAAAAGTTGCATTATAATTCGCGTGCACCCCCTAAGTACCTCTCTAAGTTTATACGGAATTCTCTATAGATGCTGGTAGAAATCAGCTACTGCGCAGTTAATTTATTTTTTGCGCGTATTTTTTTTTGTGAAGCTCCTCCAAATTTTTTCAACTTTCAACTACTGAAGCAGTTTTCACAAATTCAATTATTTCCTTAAGTTTTTTTCAATCTCTCCCTTTCGCATTATACATTAATGAAAGAATAACTAACCATTTAAATGTAAATACCTCAAATTAATATCTTAAATACCATATTTATAATGAAACTCGTCCAGTTGAACCGCGCACGGATTAAAATGAATTTATGGAAATTGGACGGCGAATGTAGATGAAACATGTTATGCGTTTGAGGGTAAGTTTGGCGCCGCCGCTCCAGAAACAACCGCACACTATATTTACTATTTACCGAAAGCGGTTAATTTGTTTTGTCGGCTTTGATTACGCTCGGCATCAGTGTAAATACGAACAAGTACGTTGGTTTGAGGAAAGCTGCAAATGAATTGCTTGTTTTAATTAACTCTGGTGTTCATACGAGGTGTTGTAGAAAAAAACTGAGATTGATTCTTTTTAGCCACCATTTTTTTAAAATTTATACATATATATTTCAGGTCCCCATCCTCGCCGCGGGAATTATTATCTCGGGCTAACGGTTTTAAGCAGCTTTTACAGTTTATTTCTATTGTCGAGTCCAAGTTATAAGTTTGTTTAGTTTACGTTGTTATTTAAGGTATGCTTTACTTTGTTCTTGTGTGATATGGTAGCCGTTTAATATTTTTTGGTATTTTGTTGTATGCATATCTCTTGTACTTTAATCGTTAGCACTTGACTGTATTTATTGATGAATGTTGTCTGCTTTAAAATAACTTCCTTGGGAAGGGTCGGTTTTTCCATTCTTTGCGCCAATGCTGGTAGGCTTACAGCTCCTTAGCTACGCTCCTTTCAATGTTATTGATAGTGGCAAGATAACGTGCTCTCCAGTGCATTTTGATCTTGGTAAAAAAAAAAAAAAAACTACATCGATTGGGATTAGGTGAATTGGGCGGTTGGAGAACTACAGAAATCCCATTTTCACTAAAAGCCGACGTGATGGAGACGGCCCTGTGAAAGGGGCATTGTCATGGTCGAGCTTTTTTCGGTCGAGGAGATTTGTACCAATCAGCGTTTCCTTTCGAAATCGTACTCAAAAAAGCATTGATAACACGATTTAAGAAATCTGAACCATTTTCGATTCTGTCGGTCCTCCAAAAATGCTTCACGTCGCCGAAAGCTTGGGCTCTTGCATAAAGTTTGTTGCAATTTTTCAGTCTTTCTTCTGCTGCTATGTTACATCCTTTAGCTTGAATTTAAAAAAGGCTACGTAAAAAAATCACAATAGTAGGGTTTCCTATTTGAAATCAGAAGTTGATATCCGTTTCCGATGTACATGAGCAAGAGTGTCATTAAAAATATTTTCAAGAAGTTTATGTATAAGATCGACCATCCACATATTTCAAGAAGTTGCTTATTTCGAAGGTTATCGTGACGAACGTCTATGTGGCAACTAGAACTGGCACAATAGAAACGTTATTGATTTTGTGATACGACAATGCGGTTTCTAATCAAATTTTCACCTTTCGCTAGTAAGTCCTTAAAACAAATTGGTAATTCTAAGTTCTTTTTGAATAATTTGAAAATTTGAGGATTTTACTACAAAAAGAAATTACCCTTCAGTAGGAAAAAAAAAAAACAATATGTCTCAGTTTATATGTAATTGTAAAACATTCTCTTGCTCTCGTTGTTTGTTTGATTAATGTGCATTGAAATGGCAATCATATTAAAGAGAGGTATTTCATCAGTTAACCGATTGTAGTTTCAGTCTAGCACTTGATCTAATGTTCTATATGTGGTTTCGAAGCATCGAGCACAGCGGAAAAAAGAGGAGTAATTAAAGTCAATTGTTATCGATTGTTTCAAACTAACTTTAAATTACCGCCGGTACAAGAGCAGTGACAGTAGCGCTCGTTTTTCACACAAAAAATTTTCGAGGAACATACATTGTTGTACTATGTAATTGTAATGTAGTAATAGTAATAGTAATAGTAATAGTATAGGTTATATAATAGGTATAATAGGTATAATATATAATAATTATATAATAAGGTTATTTCTCTTGACAAATAAATTATTTTAAGGTATTGCAAAAATCCATTGCTACAAATAACTATCTAAATTCCAAGAAATACAGTTGTAATAATTATGTGTAACAGTAATCGAGCTAATCAATAACTTTATTTCCTGTTTTCATCTGTTGTTCATCTGATCGTATTCCTCTTGGAAATATTTTAAACTTTAGCATTTGAGGATTAATAAATCTAATTATGTATTTAACATTAAAAAAGAAACAAACACAATCGGGCAAATACTGGCGTTTTGGTCTTACAAGATTAACTCTGCATTTTGTATGCTTCCAATTTCATATCCTGTTTTGTCTAGTTAAGTCGATAAGTTAATCCATGACAAATTAGAAGGTCTGTGATTGTATATCACAAGAGAAAAAAAATATTTTGCGATAATTTAAGTAACGTAAAGAACCATAGCATTAAGAGATGTTTGTAGTTACATCAATTTTAATTAATTTCTTGGTGAGTTTGCCCAAATATGATTAAAAATGTGTACATCGTGGTTCTTTGCAGCCGTGGATGAAAGAAAAGAAAGTATGCATGGTTAACCTTAGGACAATATGTATATTATCTCCTTGAGAAGCTTATAAATTGGAGCGTATATATGTAAGGATATAAATACTTTTTTTTAAATAAATATCTAATAAAAATAAAAAAGAGAGTAGGCGATTAAAAAAAAAACTTGAATGTTAAGATATGTCTTCGAATTAAATTAAATTCGTTTGTTTCCCCACTATAAAGATTTAATTATATGTGTATGCACATTTATGTATTGAGAATGGGTATAATATCTATGTCGAGATTTTTTACAAATTAAACCGTCTTTTTTTTATTTAATTATGGCTTTTTATTTCATAATATGAATGTAGTTATCTACCGAAGCTGACTAGGAAAAGTATTATGAAGAATCGAAGAATTTTATTTTTACATCGTGAATTTAGTTTCAAATTGAAATAATTGACTTTAGTTGCTAAAATGTTAAAAATATGATACAGTCAAGGAGAGTTAAGGGTTACGTATAGAATTACAATTTTACGTTTAAAATGTTTTAGTTCACTATGAACTGGCCTTAAAATGCATCTTTTTCGTCTTTTTTGTTATTTTCTTTTCCTAATTAAATTTGGCTCCCCGGTTGGTTTCAAATATGTAGTGTTTCAAGTTGGAAAGTTATAGAAAGATTCGAACATTTTATGCTTTTTACCGTTTTTTTTTTTTTGTTACGGTAAAAAAAAACGAAACCATTTATTACCGTCTTATGACAATTTTGTGGCGTAAATTATGGATATTCATAGAACACCATCACGCAATCTCCTCATACTATTAGAAGTTGGTAATTATTAATGTATGTAGTAATATAGTATAGCTACATACGGCATCATACCGAAATAAAATTATGAATTTATCCGTATATTCCCTTACAAGAGGTTCTAAAATGATTTCACCCGTAGTTAGCATCATAGCATAGCCATAGCTTAATAAACCTACGGCAGTAGTAGTAGTACGATCTTATACATATAAATTAACTAATTAAATACGTTCAGTCGTTGTTTGCTTTATTGCCCAAAAAGGCTACGTTGCAGATAAATTTATAACAATTGCAACAATTAGCACGTTACATACAAAATGTTTGGTAAAAGAAATAAAATTAAACGTTCGTAATAAATGAATTGCTAGAAAAAATATTTTGCAAGCACACTTGTTCATAAGTATTGTTTTCAAATTATGATAAATACGGATAATATTTACGTATAAAGACAATCAGAATGCAGTAAAAATTACAAATTACGATTGAACATCGGAATGAAAGGAAAAAATTGAGGGAGACAAGGCGGAATATTCACCCTACTGTTATTCTCTACCTAAATGAAGTGATAAAGAAAGGTAGTGAGAAATCTAAATAATTGTAGGGTACAATACACCGCTAATTTAGAGAAAACAAATGAATGTGTCTTGAGAAAAAAAGCAAAGAACAAAGCAATGCTGCAAAACATGGCCGACACTCTTCATAAGCACGTATCATCATATTTTATTGCTAATTTGTTACCTGAGAATTGATTTTATTGCTGGCATTATTTTTAATGGAAAACAATGCGGCTAATTTGCTCATTTGACTTCAAAAATAAAGAAGTTATCAATGGAACGTAAATTAGCTCATGCTCTATACTTCCATTCGCCGATAATCGTAATATTTACCTTTCTTCACATCGTAAATATTCATTATTTTCTTACCTAAATCTACAAATTAAACACTGTTTTCTCTTTGCAATAATTTTGCAGATATCAACCGGCAAGTCATCAAGTCCGGTAATAAATGTTCACATTTTAGCATTTTCGATACTCGATTATACCAGTTTGTTCGATGATTTCATCAAATTTACATTCTGCAATATGGTATTTTTAAAGAGAGAAAATTTAATTGAAATAATATGAATGATTGTATATTCGAAATATGTGTCGTAATTGACCGTCGTGATATTCGACAAATGCTATCGGGAACAATGGAGTGAAAGGACGGGACGACAATCTTCTCATTAGTTTGAGACGCCTTTGTGAGAAACTTACTTTGTCGGATTGTATTTGTTCTCTGTGCGTGGAACTTTGAACATATTGAGTTGCAATTAATACTATTGCTGAAGGCGGAATGCTGCTCTATACAAGCTATTTCACATTATATTCTGACCTATTCCTTTGTTGCTTTTTCACCGTTTCTTCTATTCTATTATTTGTTAATTTTATTTATACACTGTTTTTGATCTCACGTATTTATCTCTTAACATACATACATATGTACATAAGTACTTATACCGGACATCCGTTTAAGGATGAGCCGCGATACTTGATCTCCGCAGTGGTAGCTTCTACAGAATACAAAAAGATAGTTCAAGTATAGAGCAATTCATTAAAAATAGTTTTAATGCCTAATTTTTCGAAGAATTCAAATGGAATAAAGTGTTGATATTACTGTAGGTAGATTTCTCACAATACTTAATAACGCTTTTGTTTTCGCATAAAATGAAGTTATGAGATTGTGTTATATCCAAAAAAATCCCGATAAGTTTGGTCTGCAAGCGTAAATGGAGACTTTTAAATTATTAAAATTATTAAATGGAAGAAATTTATTGTGAGTTATTATTGACGAGGACTCGAAGTAGCAGTATTAATAATTATGTTCACAGTTACATACTACGTAACCGCAGGAGGATTGACCACTCTGGTGAGAGAGACAGAATTGTTTAGATAGCCATGGAACAACAAGCCGTGAAAGTAATTGCGATACTTGTGGATTAGTATATTTATTGAATACTCTGACCGACAAGGTTTTTACTTAGTAACTGGATAAACTTTAATTAGTAACTGAGGAACAGCATATATAAAGTAAAAAATGATTTGAAAAGCGGCAACATTGGCTTAGCTCTGGTTACAGAGAAGATGCCTTTATGGTATGGCCGGTAATCTGGTCTACTGCAAGGTCACGCTGTTTCTATGAAAGAAACTTACGAAAATCTGAAAATTTTATTAGAAAAGGTAAAGTACAAAAACTATTCCTGGAATATTTGTGCAGATTTTAAAGTAATTGCAATTATTTTGGGTATTCGGTCTGGTTACACCAAATACTGTTGCTTTTTATATCTTTGCGAAAAAACATTACCATAAGCGGGAGTGGCCACTACGACAACAGTTTATATCAAGAAAAGACAATGTTCAACATCAGCCTCTAGTAGAAAAAGAAAAGATCATAATACCACCTCTCCACGTGAAACTTGGGCCCATGAAAGACTTTGTAAAGGCATTGGATCTCGAAGCTGAAAATTTTGAATACCTTCGTGAAAAGTTTCTAAAATTAACACAAGGGAAACTGAAAGAAGGTATTTTTGTTGAAGGAAAGACAGCTTGGCTCTCCATGGTACAAGTTTTCACGAATTTCTTGGGAAACAAAAAAGCTGACAACAATGAAACTTTAGTCATGGATATATTACAAGTATTTCACGCTGCTGGCCGTAAGATGTCCCTTAAAGTGCACATTCTACATTCTCACTTGGATTTTTGTCCGGAAAATATGGGCGACGTTAGCGATGAACATGGTGAGCGCTTCCACCGAGACATCATGGGAATGGGAAGACGGTATCAGGGGAAATGGAATCCTGTTATGTTAGCAGATTACTGTTGGATGTTAAGAAGAGATGCTGTAGATATTGTTTATAAGAGTCGGAGCAGTATTACTTCACATTTCTAATTATACTAATTTAAAATATTAATCTAAAAAACCTTTTCATTGAAATATAAAAAAAAATCGAGCTAACTTGACCTTCTACCTTTTATTAAAATAAATGTTTATATGTTTTCTATTGAAATTAGTATAAATTATTTTATGGCAAAATCAAAAGCTGAAGTTTGTTGGCCAGTGTTATTAGTGTCTAACTTTCTAACATGTGTTTTACAATTTAATGCGATGTGATTTTAAGGAAACTTCAAAAAAATGATTAGTACAACTTGTTCTGTTTGCGAGAACAACAGGATTTACACAGAAAAATGTTCTTGATGCAATATCGACGACATTTATTACCGAGTCACATTTCCTAAGAGAAGGCTAGAAGTTCCAAATAATGAAGCAAAATATCAGTGTAAAGTAAGAAAACGCTTATATTTTCTTTTACGCCTCAGCCCTTATGGTAAACAACACAAAAATATCTGTAATCGCCGCACCACGCAAGATTAATTCATTGATCCGGAACGGCCGTTTCGAGAATACGAACGATTCACATCTTGCTGTCCCCCTTCATGGCCAACTTGTTCATGAGTAAATTTGAAATATGCATGAGAGCGGAGGCCGCTTACCTTCCTAGAATTTGGCTTAGGTATGTAGATGATACTTTCCCGATTTTTAATACTAAGAAACGTAATATTTCGGATTTCCTCACGCCTCTTAGTTCAAAATTTGAAACTATTAAATTCGCACTAGAAGAAGAAGTGAACAATCAACTTCCATACTAGAAAAAATGGTAAAGATTGTAATAAAGTTGTTTCGTCATGATAATATACCGTACGATACCTAGAAAGGAATCATTATTCTAAGAAAAATTTCTGTTGGCTTTGCTAGATGCTCGCGCCACACTAGACGCTTCTGCTGGACGAAAATAGCAAAGTCGTAATTAAAATAATGTTGTCACTGTTCGAGTCTCATCCCCATTCTACTACACGAGATATTTTGCAAATATCAATCAATCAAATTCCATTATTACATAGAATAACATGTTACGCGCAAATGTTCTATTTCTTTTGAATCATCTTATAATTTTGTTTGTATTATAGCTAGGCAACCCATTTCGCACCATGCGAATTAGCCTTATTAAAATTCTATTTGATCGAACTTTGCGGCATTTTAACTTAATTTACTGCTTCGATAATTCTCGGGAAGATTTTATGTAGGTGTCTTTGTCCCTTTTATTTTTACTCTTCTAAATTTCTTAACGAAATAATTTTCACGCATTATTTTTCCTTCCCTCGCAGTAGATGTCGTACCGTGTGGTATCTTAAGCAATTTTTTATTATTTCTCCAATTGGTCCGTTTGTTAGTTGTTTGATCTCAAAAACATTTTATTTTATTCTAGAACGTGAGAATTATCAATTTTGAAGCTCTCTTTTTCCGTTTAAACATTTTTCGAGTAGGTGTCTCACGAAATTCTCTTTGGTGTGGTATATAAATTTTGCTTTAAAGGAAGGCCTTTCGCTTTATGTAGCGGCTAGAAACCCTCCCAATTAGATATGGTCTGTGCTTAGTTACGAAGTTTAGTGCAAATTTAATTTCTAACACAGTGATCCGTTATTTTTACGGCTTGGCTTCGAGCTTCGCTGAAGACCCAGACCCTCACGTAGGAAGAACTATAATCTAGGATTAGAGTTCTGGTGATAGGCGTACTTTTACCGAATCCCGAAACTTTCATTTTTTATTCAAGACCCGAATTAATGAATATTTGAGGGCGAATTTTTTTAACATGCTATCCGAAAACCGATTCCGGAGCTCGTCTTTCGGCTGACAACTGAGACCAGCCCCACCAGTTTGCCGAGAGTGTCTTTTCCAACTGATGTGACAGATAAGTGCAGCTAAAGAAAAACGACGGCATGGTCCTTTGGGGCGACAAAAAAAAGAACGGGCATAGTATCACTTTTTTTTATTATTTTATTTCAACGAAAAAAATTACCTTTCTGCCTTTCTTTAAACAGCGTCAATCAATAATCAATCTATATTTGTAAAAGTAATCTGTAAACCATCAAGATCTTAACGGGTAGTTGATCATACTCTTTTATGGCACCAAATATTTAAATAATTTACTCATTCAATTAAGGCAATTTAGTCTACTTCATGCTTTATAAGAGTTCATTTCTTTTCTTTTTTTTTTGACTTTGTCGTACAATTAAATCAACTATTAATCTACCTTTTTTTCTTTATTGTTTTTTTTTTTATTTTTAATCAAATCTTTCTAAGAGTTAAAAAAAGCAAAGTGCAGTTAAAATTTACGATTTTCTGGTGCCGCACCTCGGGCGCCCACGGCCGGCGTCTGCATTAGTCATTTGTGAATAGAGTGGGTGGCGCCTTCCATAACCACGTGTTTCTTTTTGTTAATTTTAAATCTAAACGCTCCTACTGCGGGAGCCAGATTCTCATTCTTCTCAAGTAAATGCCACTTACGACTGTCACCGATTGAGGTAGCGGCCACAAATGATTTAATTATTTTGAACCTCACCAGACGTGTAAATTTATTTATTTTATTTTTGGTAAGTAACTTCGGATCTCCTCTTTTTCTCTCCACCCCCTTTTTCTTTTGACAGGAAGGCGTACCAAACATCAGGCTTTGGCAAATTGATACTTTGCACACAGACTTGATTACTGCAGGCAGCTACTGAACATGGTTCAGAAAACGTACCACTATTGAAATGGAGCCACTTCCATTCTTAAACGGATACCCGGCATATTTACTTTTTTTGTATTTTATGCTGATATTGTCCAAGCCCAACAGTAATAGACAAAAAAGGATTGTAGCACTTCAAAATCCATATTGTTTTGTTTAAGAGAAAATTTATATGTAGTTTCAATAAATAAAGAATTAATCCGATATGGTCTATCTTTGGCTCAGTTCTCGAGATTATTAAAGTATAATAATTTGAGCGTTAATGAACTAATTTAAAGCTTAGGAAACTTCTCATATGCAAACATCAAAAAGATATAGGATGAAATCTGTGGTTGGCATTAAATGAGCATGGCAAATGCATTTCTTCTTTTTTTCTCCGTTAAATCGTTTTGTTTATTCAATTTGCCAATCGACCAACATGGACCTTTCGGCGGGCGATGGTTAACGTTGACTGACTACGTGAATTTATAAATAAAATATTTGCTACGGCACTCTGCAACGGCCATAATCGGTACAAAAGTAGACATTTTAAAGTAAAATAACCTAACTTGTTTAACTTGTTTTATTTCGTATGTTTATCCATGAAATATTTTATGGAGGACATTAAGCTGAAACAGTACTCTTGAAAATGCATTATTCCGAAATTTATTACGTACATAACTACAGAATTTGTATATGCATGAAATAAATCAACAGAAATTAAAAATAAATAAACATAATTTCATCGTCATGAGCGCTAACGTTAAGGGTATACTGCTCCGTGATTCCTAATATTAAATGTAGCGAGCTTTGATGTAACTCGAATGAAAGTTAGCGAAACGATCCGCTCCTAACTACACTCGTTTATCGTATTACTGCAGATCTCCTAGTTGGATGCGAAAAAGTTTTGTTTAGTTGAGTTAGCGTTTTTTTTTTTTCATTGACATGACTTGCATATCAATCACGTTAAATGTCATTGCGAAAATTTGGTTAGCGTGGTAATCTCTTTCTTCCATTAAGCAATATATAATTACACTTACGATGGAACTTCCGCAAATTCATGGCAAAACACTGAACAATATTTAGTCAACTAGAAGAACATTAAAAGTAACCGAATTATTTCAATACCTTTTTTCATAATAAACTTTTTAAGCCTTGCTAATCAGAATTATTTTGAAGCAGATTTAATTGTTTGCCCAAGAAACTGAAGAAAATGAAATTCGTTTAAGGAGGTGCCTCAACTAGTGGCTGATTTGAATTCCTTATAGCTAATTGTATTTTCTCGCATGAACCACGACTTTTGTTTCTTCAATGAATGTAACTAACTAACGAAGAGGATTAGACTAACGTATTGGATCCATATAAGACCAATAAATAATTTCTTTGGAAGTGTACTTCTTTTTAATAGTTTTCTTAATGAAGAATGTATTTCCAGTTTAGAGACCTAATTATAAGGATTTTATTTTAAGGCGCTCAATTTTGGAATATCGGATTTTACATCTTAAAATATAAAGTAGGCTTCGCAATACCAATTCGAAAACGAAAAATAACCAGTCTAATGTGCGGCAGTATTTAACATGTCGACTGGTTCTATCTCAACGTTTTCCCTAATGTTGATGAAACTGTTTCTGAATTTTACAACTACTTAGTGTTACAGATCTTTTTGCACTAACGAACAGAAGTTCTCATCGTACTTACCATCCATGGTTTAATTCATTAGGAGAAACCTGAAACTGAAACGTTTTTATTATAAGGAGTGGATAGCGATAAAGTCTTTGAGCTACCATAATGAGTTTCGCGGGTCCAATCATTAAATCAAGTTTAAAATAAATATCACAAAGTTATTGAAAGAAATATGGCTAGTGATTTAAAATTGTTTTGGAGTTTCGTAAACTCAAAGCGATCCACCTCCAGAATTTCTAGGTGCTTGGATGTTGACGACTTAGTACTACATAAACGTATAGATACTGTTCAAGTATTTGTATTGGTGCGTTTTCCAACGTATTTACTTGTAACGTACCTACTGCTATTAATCCTGGCCAATTTGGTTCAGACTTTAATAGCTATTCTTTTAATGTTGGATACTTCACTCCTCGCGACGTACATAGCGCCCTATGAAAACTGATTCGCAATTATAGTCCACAAGTTTAAGTTATTATGTAGTCACAATAATTAGTCCGGGACGGTGACCGGTTCTCAAAACGGAGGGGATGGCCATTTTGAGGACACGAATGATCCTCATCAACCGATCACCGTCCCGGACTGATTATTATATGGCTATGTAATAAATTAAACTTGTTTGGTGCGGATAGCTACGTGTATCATCCGTAGCAATACGTAGTATTATCATACTACGCCACAGTTCTTGTTATCATTATTGTCCCAACTTCTTGGAAGATTGGCACGATCACGTCAATATTCAAAAAAGGTGACCGAGATAATATTAATAATTACGAGCCAATTAATATTCTCTCTAATGGTGCTAAGATTTTCATTACGAAAGATTTTTATAACAATAACTGCTTATTTATCTATTTACCAGCTTTAATGGATAACCGACTATTACCAATTTAACTGAGCTCACTTAGTACATTGGCGAGAACGGTTGACAAACAAATTCAAGTAGATACTATCTACCTAGATCCCAGCCAAGTCTTCGACACTATTGACCATAAGATGCTATCCAAGCTCTCTTCAATTGGATTCCGTTCTAGTGCTGTTGTCCTAATGCGATCATATCTTTGTGGTCATTCATGTTATGCTTGTTTCCTTTGGATTGTGATCTTCGCTTATGCAAACGATCTCAAAATATATAGTAAAATTCCCTCAATATCCGATTGGTTAAACTTGCAAAGAATCCTCAGAGCAATTATTGATTGGTGTTCTCTTAATAACATTTAACTAAATGTTGATAAACTCGCAACACTTACCTCCACCCGCTCCACTCAACCAGAAATATTTGGCTCCACAGTCTGTAATATTACGGTCCGTAGAGTGAGCTAGTTTATGGATCTTGGTGAATTCTTTGATGCGCAGTTGTCGTTTTACTCAGATATGGACTAAGTCTGCAGAAACGAGTTGCGCTTCACGAAATTAGACTAACTCGTGTTTATCCGTCTCATGAGAATGAGTTCCCGTTGCCTATTGATTTCCCTGAGATTTGATAAAGCATGAGTCTGTCTAGATTCTGCTAATTTCTTGAAGCGTATGGAAAGTTTACTCGTTACTCGTTTCTGCAGGCTTGATCAGTTCTTGAGCTTCTGAATCATTTGGATGTTTATTTCGAAATTGTGGTCAATGCTGCAGCTGCATACGTACTACTCTTTTTCTGCTGCAAGATGGAATATGTCCTTACTCTTTGATTCGGAGGCTGTCTCTAGGGATATTAGCTAGCGCTTTCTTTTTAAATTGACCAATTGCTGTATCGATTCACCGGATTTGCCTTTTCAAGTATGTTTGGTAGTATCTTAATAGAATTGCTGGTCTGTGGACACTTTTTGTGTTTTATAAGCACGTGAATTCTATTGTTTTATTTAAAGCACCACTCAAACATATTTGCAAGTTGTGCATACTTAAACCCCTTTTATCGCTGCAAGGCACATTAGCCACATTTAAGCCTCTTACCTTGACAGATTGTAACTATTAGGATTTTACTTTTTGATAACATTTCCTTATACGTATATTAATTGCATTTAATTATAATTAGCTAAGTCGTTACAAAAAAGATGGCGTCATCAGCTACATTTTTGTACAAGGCAGCTTTTGAGAAATTTCCATATTCCAGAATTCCCGAAAAAAGAATCAACCTCCCAAATTTATATTGTATAAGTATCAAAAGTTGGGAAAATGCCGCTTATTTGAAAAGCTACGGTGTAAGCAAGTGATAAGAGAAGCAAACAAAAGTTCCGTTGTGGTAATGTATTTTGAGTATTGTGCTGCGAGGGAAGCTGTTGTCAGAAATAATTGCTACAGGACGCCTACGCGTCTTTAAGAATAAACAGAGAAACTTTTTACTTGATATTTCAGAGCCTATTAAGTACTTTAAAATAAGGAAGAAGTTTTTTTTTTAACTATCTCTCTAATTAGTTTTTAACTTGCGCGTGCTATTCGTGATCAGAAAAAGCGGGAAAATTGAAAACATGAGAAGGTGTCCATTTAATAAAGTGAAGTTGATGATGCTCCGGCAGTTTACGAAAGTTCGAATAAAAATAATCATAACTAGGGTATTGTTCACAAACGTTGGTAACCCTTACTACAATAGTGCGACAGAAAGCTACCAATAAGAATAAATGGAATAATATTTATTCCATTCTACTCTTTTAACAGTGTAATCTTAACAGCACTGCGGTATTATTCCTATTTTCTTAAGGTTGTTAAAGTCAAAATTGAATGTCATTTTGATAATATTCGACAATTACCCAAAATACGAAAAGACGAGACCCAACGATCGTCATGTTTTCACTAAACTAAAGAATGGAACAAAATCGCAAGAAAATTTGAAGCAATAGATATGTTTTATTAATACATATCTATTGAGAATGTCTTAAATTCTTATTTGCTGTCTTCAGCAAATAATAATTTAAATTTAAGAGATACTTTTTTAATAAAAATTTAAAATTAAGAGAAACAGCAATAAATAAGAACTTATTGCTGTTTCCTTAAAGAATTGGCAACAACGTATTCTATAAATATGGTTGCAAACGACTGCAATGTGAGCAAGTTCAGCATGATTATTGATAGAAAAACATTTAAATCAATAATTATGTTGAACGGAATGCATATTCTTTAATTGTATTACCAGCAGTGTCTTTCGTCTATTTCAATTAGTCCACCAAAAATTCTCAATCTAGCAAATAGTACTACAAAGGCAAAGACAACTGGAGTGTAGAAAACAAGTACGAACAAAACGAGAATATTTTAGAAAGTTGCTGTTCCTTCGCTCCTAGTGAAGTATGTAGCAGCCCAGTAAGTAGTCCTGATAAAATTATTTTGGCAAAAATTATCATTAGCGACAATGATAATAATAAAGCGCTCCTCCTTCTACAGAAGAAGTTACAAGCCTTACTCCTAATCGCTTAAGTCAAACTCCAATATCCGTGAAGTTTACAGTTCCGTCATTCACAGAATCGTTCCTTTCGATAATAGGCTGCAAAAACCGAATATCCTCTCAAGCTCAAATCGGTAACCAGTTGTTTGAATTGGAGAAAAAGAAACTTGAATTGAAAGAAATATAAAACGATCGATTATAATGATAAAGATGTGGAATTTTTAAATTGTTTTCCTCTTCAAAAGATAAATTTGTTTTTCGAATGAAGTCGCAACAAAGGCTCATTGAACTTGCTTTGCTGCTGAACAACGATCAGCGAAATTTAGCAGAAGCTTCGTACACAATACTATTCGCATGGAATCTAGCCACGATTCATAATATATTCTGGAATATCGCAGACGACTATCCTTAAGTCAACCACAAAAGTGCCAACTCGTTGGATTGGCATTCCTGTGACTTGAAATATCGGCCAAAAAAAAGATTTAAGAGTTATTTTAAAGAAACCACTGACACACAGCATTCTTATCGTATATAATACAAATTATTTATAAATAAGCTATTGAAAATAAAAACAACACTTGTGATTAATTATTTTTTGGTTTTATTTTGCATTACCTCAATATATGCCTATGTAAGGAGTGCATCATTCGGAGTAGTTTGTGACTATCACGAATTGCATGCAACAAACAGAATTATTTAAGCAAACTTGTTTTGACCGCCAATGATACTATTAAATGCTGCGAAATCTCCAATTTACACTTTTTACAAATCTTCTACGAAAATAATTCTTATACAAAGGCGCGGCTACAATAATCTGTAGAGACTGTATATTTAGCGAAACGTGAAGTACATTAGTTCAAATAAAAATGGCAAACACGCATATTACATGAAAAACCTTACACCATAACATTTAATACTTTTACATATAATACACTAACACGTTCTAGGCTGAACGTTTTACTGTACAAGGAGAACCTTATAATTTTTCGCATTTGATCACTAGATGGTATTTGTTGTATATTTCAATTTACTTGCCTTCAACTTTGACATTTAGCATGATAGTCACACATTGACAGAAAAACAGGCGGGCGACATCAATTTAGTGAAAAAGATGAACATTTCTCGCAATCATTTTTGTGCGATGATTTTTTACGATTTTAAAAGTGGCTTAACACAACAACAATGCATCGATCGACTTCATCCTGCCTTTGGTGATGAAGCACCATCCAGAAGCACAGTTTATGACTGGTTTAGAGAATTTAAGCGTGGACATACTAGTGTCAGAGACGAATTTCGTGAAAGTCATCCATCAACTACTGTTGTTCCAGCAAACATCAATGCTACGCGAGAAATGAAACGTATCGATATGTAACATATTCAAAGCTAAAGGCATCCTTGAGCATTAGTAAAATTCATTCTACACTATCTGGCGAAAGCTTCGTGTGAGTTGGTCAAAAAAAGTGCTTCGAAAATGTAATCGCGGTGCTTTCGCTAACGTATTTAGCATCGTAATAGGTGACGAAATTTGGATATATTCGTAAGAACCAGAAACAAAGCAACAATCCACTGGTTGAGCGTTCCAAAATGAACCAAAATCAATAAAAGTTGTTTGTTCGCGAAACGCTTTAAAATAAATAATGACGTTTTCTTTCGTAAAACTGGACCTGTTGCTACCGTTACCCTTGACGATCGAAAAACACTCAAGGCTGATGTTTATGCAATAATTTGTTTGCCTTAAGTCTTAGATGAAGAAAAAACAGTAGACATCAGCGCATCATCCTTCACCACGACAGCGCCAGCTATCACATAACAGATCGAACAGTTGATTATTTACAGGAGAAAAACATTGAACTAATTACTCATAACCGGTATTTGCCTGACCTATCACTAGAGATTAGAAAGGCAGGTAGAATCTTTCCTTTTATGCAGCGACTAGATAGACTCGTATCTATTCGCCTCATAAGAATGGATAACTTAAAATATCTTTCAAGATTTTTTTAAATATTGAGGGTGTTCTATTAAAAATAAATTTTTAAATTTCAAAATTTCTCGGAAATGCGTTATGCAACTGTTTTCTCGTATACTGTATATTAATCAGCGTTAAAAACACTATTATTTTGCTGATTTAACTTACTTTCTAGCATCAATAATAGCAGAGATAGCAATGATGCGCACTTAATTTGAATCACTCTGTATATTGTGTTCTTCTTGTGCCTATTCGTCTCATGAGAATGAATTCATGTTGCCTACTGGTGTCCCCGAGAATCGACAAAACACGAGCCTATCTTGTCTCTGCAAAAAAGAAACAATTCCATCTGCTTTTGTCCTGTATACTTATAACTAGAGCTCCCCAACTGCGTAGCGCACCATAGGCGTCGATAAGGAACATAAGTAAAGTACATAAAAACAAAAGAAATAAAGAATTTTAAAACGCTTACTTTTGTAATTAGCCGTATCCAATATAGTGGGTGTTAATGCACAAGGAAAATAGTATTAGTCAGCACACGAGGAGGTAAGCACATTAAAACTGTTACCGTAAGCGCAATCCGATTTCTCAAACATCTGAAGCATTAGGAATGTTTCCACAGTCGTTTCTTTCAAGGATGTTCGTCGTTCTGAAAAAATGTTTTTATATCTTGAAAATGAACGCTCGACGTCTAATGATGTAATACACGCGTAATTAAAATAATCTTTGAATTTAGTCACCGGATCAGTAGAGTTACCTTCCCAAACTTGTCTTAACCTGCTAAAATTTGTATCTTTCTTCATAACACTTTCAAAATTTCTTGTAACGATATCATTATTTTTTGTTATTTATACAGTGTAGGAGTGTATTAACGTCGTCTAATATTTGTACTGACTCCGTCAGGAACAGTGCACTATTTTGTAATTTATTTATTGCCAAAAGTACTTCTCTATAATTGTTGTAAACGGTTTGTAAATCTGCTTCAACGGAAATATCTTGGAATTTATCCTGGCTTTCCTTAATAGCCGCAGATTCGTTGGGATTGAATTGTAAGACGACTGATTTTATTTGCCGGAAGTATTTAAAATAATAAAACGCTGCCTTCAGCCATGTCCCCCAACGCGTAAGAATCGGCTCTGGTGGTTCGGGAATACCGGGACACTGTTTATAAAATTCACTGGTACGTTTGGGAGATTTGAGAAACACTCGTTTCGTATTTGTTATTAATGCATTTACCTCAGGAAAATTTGCACGAATAGTTTCAGCCACGATATGCAGAGCATGAAGTTTACAAGTAATATGTAACATCATCCCATAATGTTCTTGAAGAGAACGACCTACACAACGCATTGTCGCGGCACCATCGGTCATGAAAATTAATACTTGAGTAGTGGCAATTTCAAATGTTTGTAAAGTATCAACGACTACGCTCTCGATAGCGTCGGCAGTACACGATTTTAGTCTTTTACTAGCTAATAAAATTCCCTTTGTAGGTTGACGAGGTTCCAGTATACGTACAATCACATTCAAAATAGAATGTTTTTTACGGTCTGTCGTTTCGTCAATACATAACCACAGTAGTTTATTTTTTATTGCAGATCTGATCCTGTTTTCAATTTCGGTACGTACACTTGGCACACATCTCCTTAAGCTTGTTTCCGACGGTAACTCAAAGTCTGGATTATATTTATTCCAAAATTCACGGAATGGTTTCTTCCTGAGTAAGGAAAACGGTAAATTACACGCAGTCAGCGTATAAAATAAATCAATTATAAATTGAGTTGCCTCAGTCGGTGATACACCCAGTTTTTTATTTTTGTGTTGCTGACTATTTACATGTCTTCTACAGCCATATTTATCATTGCACATCAGAGGTATATTACAAATTTTACATATAATCTTACTTCCATTATATATTAAGTCAGGAAATTCTCCGCAGAACTTTTTCACTTTGTCGGCCTGTGGGCGTTTCTTACTACGCGCGTCCGCCGTACCGTCACAACCCGATCGCATACGGTAATAAACTACCGAAATGCGATGCGAGTTATTTGCTTATATATTACATTACATATCCCCCCGGCCACGCCCGGCGGTACGCCTTCTGACTTGCCAGGCACTTTGGGGAGCTCTAATTATCACCTAACAAATTGCGTAGTTAGCGGTTTTTAACATCAAGAGACCGTTGAAGCATTTAAAAGGCAACCCCATTTCAGATTGGAATAAATGCTTCGACAATTAGTTTCTTCGAAGGCAAAAATGCTTAAAACTTAAAAGTGAATATTTTTTCAATCTAATGTTTCCTTCGTTTCGTTTGGGGAAAACTTACCAAATCCACAATGCGTGCCCATATCACAACCGTAAACTATTTTAGTATTTCTTTTCGTACGATTTTTTCTGTACAGAAATAGAAGAAATGAGCGTAGGGCGAAATTGTTAGATCGCAAGCCCGTTCATTAGTGGCGTCTATAGATAGATTTGTACGTATATGTATGCGGATTCTTCTTGAAAGTAAATAAAAACATTACATGCTATATTTATCACTCAGTCAAGCGATTTCAAGTGAGTTCAAGGGAATTATGTGAAGTAGCACGCAACCTTGACTCGATTTCTTTTTCAATCGATAAAACTGTTTAGTATTTGTTCGATATTATGCAAGTAAAATCACGCACGCACAAGGGAAAAATCCGCTAATACATGTACATCTCATTAAATCTACCGTGAATGTAGTTTAGAGGTAAAGCGTTTGATGTAGTATGCAGGTATATGAATATAAAATTTCATGTACAGAAAAGTACTCTGCAAGAAATTTAATTTTTTTAATTTAATTTCCATTAAAATTTCTCGGCATAGTATGTATTTAACTTTAAGTTCGGTTTTGGCCAACACCTAATCTTAATGTTGATATTACAAAATGCGCGTAGGGCGAGTTTAATGGATGGAATGCTGGTAAGTGTTGTTATACTTAACGCCACCAGTTCAAAAAGTAGCGATGGCTGAGTTATTAAACGCATTTGAGCGTCCACAATTTCTTGAAGTTTTCAAACCATCAAATACGTACGAATACAAAGCTTATTTGAAAGTATAAAATTGATTGACGTTTATTGGAAAAAATTATATCGCTCAAATGGCCACCTCCCGAGTTGATAATTGCGCTCGTTTTGCGACATTTCGAATTGTTGCTCGCAAGTCATCTGGCTCCAGATTAGCGATTTCTGCTTCAGTGTTTGTTAGCTTTGAAGGCTTGCAAGGTTCGTGGTTTCTTGTAGCAAACGCGAGATTTTAAGAAGTCCCAAAGGAAAAAGTCTGGAGCTGTTAGATCATGCGGTCAGCAGGCAGCAATTCGAACAGTTTACATCTTGTTGGGGAACATTTTCAAATCTTTCACCGAAATTCGTTGCAACGAACGTCTGGTAATGCCTAATTGTGTGTATCGTCTTCTCGTTGATGATGTTTGTGGATTCTCTCTGACATCGTCGGCAACAGCAGCGATGTTCTCGTTCGAACGAGCACTACAAGGCCTGCTGCAAAAATGGCGGCCAATTCAAATTATGACATTATTTTTGCGTCACCTGTTATTATTATCCGTATTTACATTTTTTTTAGGTTATATTGTATGTAGCACAGGTACCGATAGTTGAAGTAGCGGCGATTTACTAGGCTTCTAGTTCCTCGGGACCGATACCATTTGCTAGAAAACGTAGCGAGTTCACTAAATGTATTACTACTGGTATCGTCCCACGCATTTTCCAAGACGATAGAATATTTTGCTGGCCGAATCGCGTCGGGGAAAGCATCAAACACTAGGTTATCGCGATATCGCAACTCCTTCCCGCTCAGTTACATTCGCCTCTTGTGTGATTTACATGTTGAGTTTCCGTGCTAATTGTTGCTTGCCACCTTTCCTCCTCTCGAAGAAGTGTTGGCGAAACGTTGAGTTTTCGTTTAGCCATGACGTGTTTAGTTCTAATATGATTATTCTCCATGTATTCAGTTACTTTAAATTTGAGAATTAAGTTCAGAAAAGATACCGAATCTTCTGGTTTCTCCGGAATCGTCGTCGTTTGGTGGAGATATATTTACTGATTAACATCCGTAAGATAGAGAACTTCGTTTAATAAGATATATAAGTAAAATATAAGTTGGCTATACAAGTTACTGGAATGTACAAATGATTATGTAAGTGATTAAACAAACAACACTAAGTACGAGCTAATTATGCTTATCATAAATGTCGTTCTTTGCTTCCTGCTGTTTTGTTAAAGCGTCTTTAACTTGTTCTCTTCGCTAACAGTGAAATATCATAATATCGTTTGCCCTCATCCTGTCAAAGATTATCCTAAATGTGGTAAGGATGAGTCTATTTCTATGTTGGATTCAATTCCTTATATAAACAATTAAGATTTGCTCTTTTTAACCTACGCTGGAAAGCTAATACTTGTGTTAATAACTTACAAATAAGGTTCTACCAACGTTAGTTAGACATTTTGTTCAAATAGTAAATAATTGTAAGTGCTCTCCAGCGCCATGCAATTAATCTATTATTATATTCAATCTTACGTGTTTTACATAGAGCATATGGCTTTGGGATTGTATGCTTCCTCTGTATTTTGGTCACTAAAACGCATATTTTAGAAAATGCGTGCGAAACGTATGTAAACTCAAGATAGGACAACCTAAGACGAGAGTCATTCAAAGAAATACATACGCTAGCTGATCAAGGAAGATCGACATATGACATGTCACAAGATTAAGACATCTTTAGGTACATATGGTGCCTTTGAGAGAGTTAGTTTTCCATTGCATTCGACATTTTCGAACCTAAAGAAAATAAACAATTGGAGTTAATTGGTGTAAACAAATGTTGAACCGGTTCAAGAACGGAAGTTAACCAAACGTCAATCCGCTATGTTAACATTTTAAGATCAGGAAAAACCAACAAAAGCTATCCTTTCTCGAAATGTAATGAAGTGGTCTGAAGTTTTGTTTCAATTTAGACTGACGTTGCTACAATTTTTTTTTTTTTAAAGATTGAAAAACGGTTAAGTGATTGCCGTGCTGCGAAAAAGCAACCAACAACGACGAATTATCCTAAAACTCACCTAAGTCCCAATGATTTCTTTACGTGTACTCTCCCAACTAATAACTGGCGTAATTGCTTTAACAGTTGCCTTTAGAAGATGAATTAGTGTATCTACGTGATGAATACTTTGAAAAACATAGAACACCTCAAGTCGATCTTCTATTTGCTGTTATCGCTATATGCAACTAAAAGGACTTATTTTTATCAATGTTCATGGAACGGTCGAAATTTTATGAATGTATAATGAATCAGTTTCGGTGCATTTGCTAGCTTGCTACAACATTTCATAAAGTTTAGCATACCGAAAAGATTAGAACCTCTATTCAATACTAACTTGTATGAAACATCGTTATTCATCAGCGATAACTTTTACGATCTTCAAGTCCTTTACCACTTTACGTTAGAATTTGTTTCTCACCTTAATTAACTCCATAGGTTACCGTCCCAGTTGCTAGGGTTCGCACTAAGAACAGGCACAGAATTTATAGACATTGTGAAAATTAAGCTGTTATACACTTTCAAACATCAGTAAGGTAGAGTATTGTAGCGTACAGATACATCGAAGCTGAAGTGTGTAGGTTAGAAAATAATTTGTAGTTACCTCGTACGTGGTTCTGAGATAAAAGAAATTCTAGATATTAATAAACTACTAGGCAGCAGTGTAACCCCTCTTCAAGATTTATATCAGTTTCTGTGACTATATACTCTATCACTTTATTTGCTTATCGCTCTAACTAACGATTTAACGTGTTGATCACCGTAAAACGATGTGCAGGGACGATTATAACCTAATTTTGAAAGTAATTGTATTATTTTGTTATAATATAAAATATTTTTGCAAATATGTGCATGTGTACTTTTTACTTCATTGTTCTTCCAGAAAGTGAACTAAACTGATGATAGACCCTAAAGTTATATGATGTTAATTGTTGGATTTAGATCTTTATACTTTTTATACCTAAAAATCTATATATCTATAAAGCAGTAATAAGTGGCTGAAAACCATTGATGTTGTCATTTGGTACTAATAAAATACTTAAAACGTTATCAAATTTCATTTTGAAGAATGTTATATACACTCCGCCAAAAAAGTATCGCATAAACTAAAAAAGGGCATTTATAAACCAAGATATTTTTATACGTTCACAAAAAGTTTGCCTCGTGTATGTGAACTATAAAAACACTAACAAAATCATGGAACATAGCTTCTTTACTTTTTTTTTCTAAAAGAACACATTTAGAAAAATGCATATGTGTAAGGTTTGTTCAGTTGTTTATTGAAAGTCTTCCTACACGGACAAATTTTAAAGTGCGAAGTCAGAGTTCTGTACCAACGCTTTTAAAACTAAAATGAGCAATTTAACTTCAGAGCAAGTGGCTGCTATAGTTGCTTTAATCGAAGATGGACGATCTCGAGCATACGTTGCTAATTTGATGAACATCAATCAGTCAAGTGTTTCTAGAGCCGTAGCCAGATATAGGGAAACAGGCAATTACAGTAGAAGACCTGTACCAGGTCGTCCAAGATGTTCTACTCGCCAAGATGACCGCTATTTACTACTCCAAGCACTACGTCAAAGACATGTAACTGCGAGACAATTGCGGAACGACTTGGCTAGAGTCAGAAATACTCGTGTGAGTACTCAAACTATTCGGAATAGGTTACGACAGAGTGGATTAAGAGCTCGAGTAGCTGTAACAGCCCTCGTCTCACTAGGAACCACCGAGTGGCTTGCTTAAGGTTTGCCAGAGAACGTGTAAATTGGAACATTAATGACTGGGCCAATATACTCTTCACAGATGAGTCAAGATTTGGTCTTTACACCTCAGATAGGCGTATCTCAGTGTACAGACGAGACGGTGAGCGCTATTCGCAGTGTAATATCAGACCTAGACCTATTTTCGCTGGTGGCTCTATTATGGTTTGGGGAAGCATCTGTTTAACAGGTCGTACAGAGTTAGTACCAGTAGACAGAGGTACACTGACTGCCCACAGGTATATAACGGACATTTTAGAAGAACATGTAGTACCATATGCGCCAATTATAGGAAACGAATTCATGTTAATGCACGATAATGCACGACCGCATGTTGCGATAATCGTCCAGGAATACCTTAACGATGTTGGTATTCCAGTTTTAGATTGGCCTGCGGTAAGTCCGGACATGAACCCTATCGAGCACGTGTGGGACCTCCTTCACAGACGGATACGAACCTAAAATGTTGCCCCAGCGGACCTGCATGGACTAGAAAATGCTCTCCGTGACGAGTGGGAGAATTTGGATCAGGCTTATATACGGAGTTTAATCGAATCTCTGCCAAACCGTATGCGAGCGGTCGTAAGAGCCAGAGGTGGCAATACTCAGTATTAAAAGCTACTGTTATGACATTTTTCTTTCCAAAATTATAATTTCTTGTTTTAATAAAAATCTCAGTTCTTGTTTTTATTTGGCCTGTATTTTATTTAAACAATCATAGAAATTATATCTTAGAGCGCATTAAAGTATATTTACAACTTTATGCTACAAACAAAGATTGTGCGATACTTTTATGATTCAAAACTAAATTATGCGATACTTTTTTGGCGGAGTGTATTTTCAGTAAAAACATTATGCAAACGGCGGGTATGAAAAATTTGAATTTATCCAAAACCTTAAAATAAAAATGTTGGATAAAGTCCCATGTTGACATAGCAGCAGAACGTAAAATATGAAAATCCGTAGATGGGCCTTAGACTTAGAGTACTTAGACTTAAACACGAATAAGAAGTTTAATTGGAAATTGGTCCATTTTACAATGCAATTGATATAGCAAAGAATATACAAAATTTTTAATTTTTTAAGAAATATTCAGATAATACACTTACTAATTACTTCAATCTACTAAAATATAATAATACTATAATAATAATACTAAAAACATCAATCAATAGTGAACGGATGATGCGGATAAATGAACGGATTTAATACTACAAAAAAATAAAATAAATAGTATAGGGTAATAGATAGGATCTATCTAATTATCCGTTATGTTTATCATCACTATTTCCCTAATTGTCATTTTCTTTAGGTGGAGGTAAAATAAATGACCGGAGGTATATATATGAAAGTAAACTTGGAATCCCGCCTAACTTTTTCTTTGGAGGTGGTAACGAATAAGTTTA